>APFE030295270.1:61017-188500 GCA_000404065.3 Pinus taeda | reverse complement strand
TTATTTTTATTTTTATAATATTAAGATTTAATAATATATTATTCTATTTTTATAAATAAATAAGTTAGGTGCAATAGCCTCAAAAAATATAATACTTCCACAGGTTATCCTATAAATAAAATGATTTACTTAATAATATAATATCTTAGTCAAAATTAATCATAATAATCGGTTGAAATAATATTATTAGGATACCAATAAATATATAATTTTAATGGTGAGTTTAGAGCTGTGAATTATTCATTTATTAATTCATTTACTAAATATATATATAAATTTAAGGTGAACGAAGAGATTACTAATCCTTTATGGTTAATTTAAAAAGTTAAGTTAATTTGTTTATAATTTTCTTCTTATAAAATTGTTTAATTTGTTAATTAATAATACCATTATGAATATCAGGAAAATCTAAACTTTAATAGTTAGTTTGAAAAGTTAATAACATAGTTTATTAATAAGTTAATATATTATATATATAATATATATATAATATATATATATATATAATATATATATATATATATATATATATATATATATATATATATATAATATATATATATATTAATATATATTTTTTAATAGATAACTATGTCAAATTGTTAAAAGATATCTAGACATACCATACTTATTTATCGCTAATTTAAATAGATGATTAGATAACCAGATAAAAGTAATAAAATGCAATAAAGATAAGAATATAAATATCAATGTAAATAAATAAAATTAGCACCTAGAATAAATAATAATTAACTGCGTAATAATAATGGCCTTCTGAATGCAAATAAAAATAATAAAATGTAATAAAGATAAGAATATAAATATCAATGTAAATAAAATGAATAAATTAGAAGCTAGACTAAATGATAATAAACTACGAAATAATAATGTCCTCATGAATGCATTAAATAATTAACTAGTCAAGCTGGTGAAGGTCCCCCATTAATGCAAAAAATCAAATAATTAAATAAAGTCAAGATAGAATAATAGCTGAAATTATATATATATATATATACCTAAACTTCTAAACTTAAGTAGAATATCAATAATAATACTCATAAACATATAAAGGGGAATATATAATAGACATCTATCTATATTTATATAATAGAGGAGAATATACTATATGAACACTACGGAAAGGAAGCAACCAGGAAGAGCTCCAAAGAAACATAGGAGGCGAAGGACAAGAGAAAATCTAAAGGAAACCCTAGCTCAAGGCAGAAGAGGAAGAATCAGACGGAATCAGGGGGAACAAAGGAAGAACAACAGAAGAACAAAGGGGTGGAGGGGGGGGGGAAGAAACAATAAGAAGACAGGGCGGGGATCCAACACCTACTTACCTTCCATTCATCATCTCTGTTGAGATTGATAGGCCTTTTCTCAATTTCTATAGCTTCCCTTAACTTACGATGATGGAACTGAGCCACCTTGGCAATAACCTTGGCATCCTTAATACAGACATGATGTCTGGTCTTGTCCACATGCTCCGCTAAGGCTGAAGACTTTGTTCTCCCATGTCTCAGGTCAGCAGCATGTTCACAGATTCTTTACTGGATGGACCACCCTGTTTCTCATATATAGGGCGTCCCACATGAGCAAGGAATCAAATAAACCCCCTTCATGTCCATAGGGTTAACAGGATCTTTCACAGACCGAAGGGAAATATGAATGGTTTTGAGGGGCCTGAAGGTTGAGGGAATATCAAACCTTCTGAGGATCCAAGCAATCTTGTCAGTGGTCCCCTGGATATAGGGAAGATGGACACCTAGATGGCGTTCCTTAGGCTCTTTCTTCTTAAACGCATTTCTGGAGGCTTTAAGGAAAGCTTTCCGACCTAGGTGCCTACTATATCCGTTTTCCACAAAGACATCAAGGAGGTGGGATCTCTCTCTATCCAGGCTCTCATTGTCAGAAATCCTGAGGGCACGAGTAGCTAGGGTGTTAAGTACCCCCATCTTCTGAGCCGGGAAATGGTGGGAATCGACGTGAAGATACTGCTCCATGTGCGTTTTCTTACGAAACACGGAGTGGGAAAGAGAGCTGTCCTCCTTCTTAGAAATAAGAATATCTAGGAAAGGGAGGCTACCATTGACCTCTTTTTCCATGGTGAACTTAATAGCTGAGAACTGGCCATTGAGGTGATTGAAGAAGTGATCCAGCTCCTCATGGCCATGGGACGAGATGACATTTGTGTCATCTACATACCTTTTCCAAAGCTTTGGAGGGAGATGAGCCGAGGCTAGAGCTTTGGCCTCGAAATCTTCCATAAACAGATTTGCCACAATCGGGGAGAGGGGGGAACGCATGGCAACACCACAGGTCTGCTCAAAGAACTCACCCTCAAAACAGAAGAACGTGGAAGTGAGACATACCTCCACCAGATGGGTTGTATCTGGATTTGTTAGGCGATAGATCACTTCCAAGGCCTCTTTTATAGGGATTCAAGTGTACAATGAGACCACATCAAAGCTGACCAGAATGTCTTCCGGCTCAAGCTTAATATCCTTGAGATCCATGATGAAGGATGCCGAGTCCTTCATGAAGGAATCAGTGCGGCCAACCAGGGGCTTAAGCTTAAGGGCCAGAAACTTGGCTAGAAGGTAGGTCGGCCCCCTGACGGATTCGAGCTTCTCTATTTTGGATCATTGACAATACAAGGCCTTCATATTTCAGGGAGTATTGAATCATTATGTGAGTTACTATAGCCTCCCAATTTACCCCATGGACGTATATAATTCACCTTTCACCATCTTAGTCAAATACAACAACAAGTTTAAGCTTGATCACAGTGTTTTGAAATTGGGAAGGGTAGTTTGGCTGCCGAGTTAAAAAATTTCAGAGTATAACTTTTCATCTCTAGTGTTGGTCTGCTGCCAGCAAGCTTGGATAGTACTATGGCAAAGTCACATAAGAACACACACATTTCTCCATTTCCAGCGAGCCTGACCAGTACCCTAGTGGAGTTGCATGCTTCACCTCTCTACGCAAGAAGCATTTCCTTTCTGTCACCTTTATATTTTTTTTAAAGAGGAATGTGCATAGGCACTTATTTATTTTTGGGGTAGAAGAGGGACCTCAACTTATTGAGAGAAAAAGAGGTTGTTGCTTCAAAGAAGCGTGTAAGACCTCTGACATAGAGTAGAAGGATGAGTACAGGCATGGGGTTTCCCAGTGTGAACATAGGTTCATGGTTGGACGTAATATTACCTCACAAATGGATCATATTTCCTGTCAAGACTTCATCGATCGAAGGTTATAACCAAGCACAGAGAAGACAGACACATGATTCGCTAAGTGTTGTAGTGTCACAAGGCTTCTTAGATCTCATCCACATGCTCATTCAAAATCCATAACTCAATAGAGGGAAACACTTATTTACGAAACTAAAAATAGGATGATAATAAGCAAACAGAACAAAACGAAACAAAAATAGTAAGAAAATAGAACTAAACAACAAGCAAGAAAATCAAGCAAGCAAACAAACATGTAAAACATAAAACAAGGACAAGCAGGAAAATAAACACTACAACTACTCCTACACTAATAGTGCATGGGCCTACTTATGTGAAGTGATATTTCCAATGCACTAATGCATTGGTTGACCTATGTTGGTGAAGGCATGGTTTGTGAGAAACATAGTTAAGCGAACCAATGAACATAAAAGATATAACAATGAAGACCAACACACTCTGATTTTAAATGCGTCCATAGAAAAGAAAAGAGTGAAAGTGCAAGGAAAACCCTCTGTGGACTTTCCATTGTTCTATGACACACTGTGTATAGATGATAAACATATCCACACTCTTCATTGTGGCAGACATGCAAACATGAGAAAAATAGAGAAGTTACGCCTTTCAAGTGTGCTTGGTGTGGATTATTCCTCTATTACGCAAGCAATGAGATCATGTGATTCTGATGGAGGAAGTGAAATCTATGTGTTGGATTGATCTTCAGTGCATACAAATGAGTGATGAGGAGCCATGGGTGTTTCACAATTTTTTTCATTAGAAGCATAATTAACCTCGGGACAGCAAGGGCTTGACATAACCATCAGCTCAGGCTGAAGTGGCTTGTTAGCTTGTGGGGTTTCCACTTTGTCAATAGATAAATTGTCAAAGAGAAATGGATTAGACAGATTAACAATGAGTGAATCAACATTGTGATCAAATGAAGAAGTATAGAGATCACGACAACCATGATCTAAAAATTCAGGATGTTTTTCGGCATCCTCATGATTTGATGAATCACAAGGAGGGGTATATGAGAAGCAAGATTGTCCACCCTCTACATTTAACAAAAAATCAGATGAAAGATTAAGTGGATTTTTAATGAATGAGTTGTCCCCTTCATTATCAAATGACGGACTGACATCAAGTGTGTTCTGCGAATGATTGGAAGTAGATGCATTCATGGATGGATTAACACAAAGATAATTAGGGATAACATAATCATCAACAATGTCAGGAAAAAGTGGAGGAGGCGTAGATATAAGGAGGTCATCCTTCAGCATGATTTCTTTCTCATATGATTGGTCATACTCTTCATGAATGACAACGCAGGTTGGTTGTGCAACATCAACTCTGTCAATGGGTTAATCCTCATTCACAACAAGTGTAGAGTCCATAATGGAAGACCACAAGCTTGTGCAATTCAGAGGGCCGACAAAATGCAGAGATGTAGGTTGAGGTAACGAGTGTGTATGAAAACCCATGGGCTTCCATACCAAATATGCGTAGATATTGAGATTAATGAGGGTGGAAAGATGTGATGGTTGAACATATGTGTGTGCATGCTCTCCCACATCACTCTACAGTGGTGGAGCTATTTGATGAGGGGAAGGTTGAAAATCACTTGTGAAAATGACTATGTCCACTTGTGATTTCACAGCTCCATCACTGAAGTATGCCAATTGGGGTTTGAAACTTCAACTTCATCTTGGGATGGAGTGATTTGTTAAGGAAATATTGAAATTTGTCCATGAGATATTGGAATTTCATCCAATTATTCGGAGCTTCAAACATGAATAGATGGAAGCACTATGAAAATTCCATAGGTGATTCATGCAGGGCCTTCCATTGCTTTAACAATTTTTTATCAAGTGCTTCAAGATGAAAATGGTGAAAAACATATACAATCAGATCACTGAACTCCTTGAATGAGTGCACGAAGTTATGAGGCAGTATGCTAAATGATCGCAATGGTTGATCGCGAAGTGTGTGTGTGAGAAATGAACAAACCTTTATTTCATTAAACCTTCCATGTTCTCCATGAGTGCATGGAAGTCATCTAAGTGCTCAAGCGAGGCCATTTTGGCTTCACCATCATACATGATTTGTGATAAGTCATCCCAGAACTCCCTCTCGACATGAAACATATGTCCGTTGGATAGATATTTCAGAGGGTGAACTATAACAAACTCCATGATAGATGTTCGAATATTCAACACAGATTGTGAGGATTCAAATTGTCATATGGCCCTCCTTCTAGCACCAAAATATTAATGGTGTTGGACCTGCCAACATTTAGGGGATCTCCTTAGTATGAAGTCCCAACTAGACCTCACAACATATGGTGTAGGAGTCCGATCTGGTATGATTTCCCGGTAGACATTATCTTAAAGATATGCCTTCGCTCTTTCTTGTTAGCATGTGAGAGTGGTTTGCTTCCTCTTTGAACAATGAGGTTCGCATGCTTAGTGAGTGCTAGTGTTACTTGTGCCAAGGTTTTTCCACCGCACAAGAAGAGGGTGGAGGTGAGTCTCTAGTTGAAAGGGAAGAAGTCCCAACTCTGTCAGAGACAAACAACACAATATGACATGGAAAAATTCCAAAGGAGAAGTCCACACAAATGTGGTAGTCACAACACATAAGAGAAGATAGCATGTACATCACCCACTGGAGCAATCCACATGAGTACGACTGTCGTTATAATAATTTTATGAGAAAGGTTTTGTATGATGTTCGGTGAGGCAACCCACGTAGGCAAGACAACGTTAAAAACTCATACAACACATTTTCATAAATATGTGTATTATAGCACCAAAAGATTTCAATTTTTTAACGCAAGTTAAAGTAACATGCATTACAAGTGCTCAATATTAGTCTTACAAACAATTACAATACATGTGTGAAAACATGCTGGCCTGTTATCAGGATTCTGAATTAAGCAAAAGTTCCAAGACACATTGATACACCATACATCACTAACCTCATGAAAGGGATGTTGGAGCCACTGCTTGGTCTTCAAAGAGAAGACTACAGACTCTCAAGGCTATGCAGGAGGAGGTAAGGTGAAAAAGTCTATTGCATGTACAAATGACGGGTATTTATAGCCAAGGGTAAAACTATCCCTTGTGACTGTTCGACTTCCCTCGTGACTATTTAACTTTCATGACTTTTCAGATTACTTAACTCTTCAGGTTACATCAGGGTCTCTTGGATTTCCACGTTACATTACATTGATTTATAATAGTATGGCCCACAGTACTGATGTAGCTGACATGACTCATGACGTGAGTCGACACGACAATGTTGGTATGTTCATGCTAGTGATGGTGTCCATGTCGAGCTGCAGTGACTTTGAGTGATGAATGTCCTCTTGGTGTATCATAGCTTCACCTCCACATGGAAAGGTGTGCAAAGTCTTCAATGGTCTTGGTGTTCGCTTGATGTTGCCTGTGCACATCCCTCCTTTTCTTGTACTTTAGAATTCTTCACATGTTCATCCGACCGGGAAAAAATCTCCTTGCATGTTTGTTTGTTTGTGAAGAAATATTCTCCCATGCATCATCCATTCGTGAGAAAATCTCCTCACATGCATCATCCGTTCACAAGAAAATATCCTTGCATGTGTTCTCCTTTTTCATCCCATCCGTCGTCACGTCATGTCTTATCCACGTACCTGTATCTGTAATCACTCATGACAAGATGACATCAAATCCATAAACCTTCTAGTCTACCATGCTGCATTGTCGTTTGCTTTGATATGCAAGAGACCAGGAGAGAGGAAAAGGCTACGAAACTAAGAAAGGGAGATTTCAAGATGGGATGCAGGCTCTGGGCACTGCTAGTGAAAATTTCATAGAAGTCAATTGGAGACTAAGATGGGCAATCCGGAAAAGCAGTGACTGTCTGTAGGATCTCACTCAGCTAGTGGGCATATTTGCATAATTATTTGGAGGAAGGAGTGCAGGCAACAGAGGGTTTTGGAGCAAAAACTAAGAAATTTCTCCACGGAGCTCACAACGGGCTACAAGAAGCTTATCGGGAAAAAATGCTCATTTTTTTAGGGGAGTTGGCAACGGACTATGGGAGTGATGCTGGTGAAAACTGCGCAATTTCTCGGAGCCTAGCCTATTGGACACCCGATAGCAGTTTTTGAGCTGAGCATGATATCGGGCTTCTGGACATCCCATCACAGTTTTTGAGCTGAGTAGGATGTTGGGTTGCTGGTTGACTAGTCATGAAAATTGTGAGCTTCTCCGAGTGAGCAACAGGTTAGTTGACTAGGTGACTCCATGGAAAAATTGTGCATTTTTTTGAGGGAAGGAGGGATGAACACAAGGTGTTTGTCTAGCATGTGAGCGCAATTTCTTCAGTCAACAAAGTGGGAAAGGTGTGCATATTTTGCACAATTTTTGGGGGGAGTGAATCGCGAGGTCACTGCCCGATCAAACTCTCAACTTGACTAGTTGGGGCATTGGTTGATTCGCTTACGGGAATCACAGATTGAGATGGCTTGCTGAGAAACTTTTGTGTTGTTCTAGGTGACAGTCGACTCGATCAATTCCAGGATCGCACAGTGCAAGCTCCTTGGTTGACAACTACAAAATCTATGTAATTCCAAGCAATAATACATTTTCACTAAGTGCTGAAATTGCGTGATGCACCTCAGCGATGGTCTGGATGTTAGAGGTTGATTTGGTTGTCAAAATTGAGAAAAAATGGCTAAGTGTGTGAGTGAGTGAACTTGTGCATGTGTAACCTTGTGAACACACACTCAACATGACTTGACGACAAGACGACACAAACCATCAAGACAACACATACTTAGTGTGACTCACTAACAGTGCGAGCAACAAGCACGATGCTTGTGATGGATCATTGAACGACCGCGATGACGCTTGCACGACACTGCATACAAATTCATATGTGAGTAGGAAAGATGTTTACATAGTGAATACAACTTGTACACATGAAGCAAGGACCTTGTGCATGACCAGAACATGGCTGCAAGCGTGACATTATGACTAACATGCAAAAAGTTGTCCTTTGAACAGTTAATCAAGGACGATGCAAAGACTCAACACGAGCTCATGGGTTAAGCATGAGTGCTTGCAAACGTCAAGTTAAAACCCAAAGGAGGCTTTGAAATTGGATGCATGACATAATTTTGGAGGGTGTTATATCCGCTAAAACACATTCATATTAGTAGCAAAATTAGGGTTAGACTTGTGTGAAGCACAAAAATAAATAATTATGTAATTGAACCAACTTGATAAAACCATATAAGTAGCACTACAATATAACATTATCATCCGTAAATACAAGTCAAAATGGCATGATAAATTCATTAAGGAAAAGGAATTCAAAGTTCTCGATTAGGCTTTGCTCTTTGATTCTAAATTTAAAGATTTCAAGGGAAAATTCACAACTCATTAGTGAGACACCTATGAAGTATAAGAAGTATTTGATAACATACCAGTCAAGATAAGGATAATTGATGAGGAAAGAGTCCCATTTCTCGTTAATTAACACAAATTGAAGCTCTACAACAAACTAATCAACAAAGATGGTTTTATTTCCCTAATGTTTCACCAAGCCAAGATATAGGTTGTGTGCATAAGAAACAATACTTGTACCTCTCTTCCACTCGGAAATTTACTTTTCCAACAAAATAAAAAATAAAAAAGAAGAAAAAATATATGAAAAAGAAAATAATAAAAAATTTAATTGTGAAAATTTAGGTTCCTAGCATATCCTAAACTTGAATTTTCATTGGAAAACCAAGCAATTGGTGAATGAAATTTCCAATTAAGAGATCCATCCAATAATTTTGTTCCAAAACAAGTTGTAACTTATCTCTAATGAGAATTGGGAGAATATGAGGAGAATACATTTTTTTTAACTCTTGATTATATATATGGTGCACATTGAAGTTGTGTACATTTAGGAATCTTAATCTTGTTTTTCTACAACTCATTCATTATATAGATAGCTTGATCAAAGATGATAAGTCCTTTCAAAGCTTTAGAGAAAAGTAACATTATCATCCATCAAAAGCAATAATATCATCAAGCATTATCTTTTATGCTTAATGAAATCACTACTTAGGTGATCTATCATAGGGAGCATGCCACAAAATTTTAAAGCACAAAACAAGGTCCTATAAAAACAATAGTTGACCTTGATCAAAGAGATTGAATAGTTTAAAGTGGAGAATGAGCATTTGACAAACAAAAAAATCAACAACTCCATCAAGTAAGGAGAACACTAAAGACCAAGAATAAAAGGATGAGGACAATGGAACCTGAAAACATCATAATAAGTTTACTTGTCAGCATCAAGTCATCATCAAAAGGATTTGTTAGTAGTATGGACAACCCTATATCATTAGCATCAAGGGACTTGAGAACAACATAACTATCTGCAACTTATCAATATTAAAGGGACTTGAAATCTGCCCCATAACATTACTCTTAAAGGGACCTAAATCAGTGATGCCTTCATCATTAGAAGATTTGAAGCTAGCTCCAAATTCTCATCATCAAGGACCCATCAAAAGTTAGCAATGTCATCAACAAATGTAGCAAAAGCAATATATAGTTGTCTACAAAGGAGGTTTGCTAATTTTTTACAATGCTTGAATTCTTAGATTAAATTTTTTCAATAAAATACCCTTTTCCTAAAAATTTCTTTGCTAGAAATTTTTGATGATATAAGACCTAAAATTTTGTAAAACTCTAGAAACCATTACTATTTATCACAAGACGTATGTCCTAGTTCATACTTCTTCTTAAACACCATTTTGATATTACCTTGTTACTCTTCTCTCAATAAGGACACTTCTTCTTAACCACCATTTTGCTATTACCTGGTTACGCTTCCCTCAATAAGGACATCATATGAGATTTCAATACAAGGATTTTCAAAGTATGAAAGTCAGTTTTAAATGGTAGATTCTGAAAGTACCAAGGTCAAGTGAAAAAGGTTCTAAATAGCACAAGAAAAGCAAGGTAATTGAAGATCATTCTGACTATGAAATTCAGAAGAGACTAGTTATTATGATTAAAAGATTTGTTTTCTAAATCATGTCAATCAAACTCAAGAAACAAAAACAAGTGTATAGACTTTGTTTCGAAAACATAATTTTACTGTGTTAATATACTCTGTTTTGGGAGATTTCAATAATGAATAACGGTTGAAATCAATTCATATTCAATCCAAATCAGGCATGAATATTTGAATGAGTTTGGTTTATAAGTCCAATTCCTACGCAGAGGTCCACTAAGCTGAGTGTTGCCCATTAACGCAGATAAAAGGAAAGAAAATAATGGCTTAGGGAAGACCTGCACGAAGGCAGGCGGAGGCAGATCACCTATCTCACCGGACCTTCCCACAGGGAATTAATAAGTAAAATGTTACGCACATCTTGCCTTTAACGACGCCACATGCGTAAATGAAATATTCTGCATTGGTAGAAAAAAAGGAATTTGGTAAGCGCATTAGGGTTTTGTTGGAATTTTGTTAAATCCAAGAGGTTAAATTAATTCGGTTCATTCACTTTTATTCCCAAAGGAATTTAATAGGTAAAATGTTACGCAGATCTTGCCTTTCACCACGCCACACGTGTAAATGAACTATGCGCTTCTCTGTTCTTTAATGTTTAAAAAAGGATTTTCGTAAGCAGGTGGGTTATGTTGGAATTTTGTTAAACACGAGATTAAATTTAATTCAATTCATCTACTTTTTCAGATTATGGAGACTTTGGGCGTTTTTGAAAAATTCAAAACGGTAAATTATTCAAAGGTTTTACCGGTCCAAGCGTTAATTAGTCTTGATGGGTAGTTTACTCAGTTGGATCTCCTTGTCAAGTTTTTGGTCCTCTGCAATGAAGAAGTTGTGGGTAGTTTAGTGAGTTGGATCTGTTTGCTAAGTTTTTGGTACTTTGTCATGAGCCTGTGGGTTTAATTTTTTTCTGGGTTTTTTAAATTTTTTTGTCTGTGTCTATCAAAGTTTCATTTCAATAATTTTTTTGGGAGAACTATTGTCAATATATAAGTGGTTATGAAATATTTTCACGTTAAAAATGTATTGATACATTCTATAAACCTGCATTTTTTTCTTCACAACAAAAAAAACTATGATCAACATTTTAATGAATGCATATGACCAGCTACTTGGTTTCAAATAAACTTTACTATATCTGTAGATAAGGAGAGCCCTAATTTTTATGCTGCTGTTCCTAGAGTTGAAACGCTGCGCGCAGTTAAAACTGTTTTGCACTGAATTCTGCGTAACGATTACCATTTAACTCTTTGAAATTGTATGGTCCACCAGCAATTGACAATTAGCATATGGTTAAATATAGATAGAATTTGGTCATTTTTTTGATGGTGGGAGTGTTAAAATTTTATTTTTGATATTCTAAATACATTCAGTTTCATTAAAAAAAACTTTTGAAACATTCCCCGATTGTTGCGAACTTTTTTATGGAGGATTTCGAAGCCAAAGCTCTAGCCTCGGCTCGTCTTCTTCCCAAGCTTTGGAAGAGGTATGTAGATGACACTAATGTCATCTCGCCCCATGGCCAAGAGGAGTTTGATCGTTTCTTTGATCACTTGAACTATGAGTCCTCTGGCATCAAGTTCACCATGGAAAAAGAGAAAGATGGTTGCCTCCCTTTTCTGGATATTCTTATTTCGAAGAACAAGGAAGGCTCTCTGTCCCACTACGTGTTCCTAAAGAAAACGCACACTCAGCAGTATCTTCATGCCGATTCCCATCATTTCCATGCTCAGAAGATTGGTGTTCTCAACACCCTCACTACGCGTGCCCTTAGGATCTCGGATAAAGAAAGCTTGGAGAAGGAGAGATCCCATCTCCTGGATGTCTTCGTGGCGAATGGATATAGTAGGCGCCTGGGTCAGAAGGCTTTTCTCAAAGCCTCCAGAAATGCGTTAATCAAGAAAGAACCGAGGGAGCACCGTCTAGGTGTCCATCTCCCCTATGTCCACGGAACCAAGACAAGATTGCTCGGATCCTTAAGAAATTCGATATTCCCTCGACCTTCAGGCCCCTCAACACCATCCGTAACTCCCTCAGATCGGTGAAGGATCCCGTGAACCCTAAGGATATGAAGGGTGTTTATTTGATTCCATGTTCCTGTGGGACACCCTATATAGGGGAAACGGGACGCTCCATCGAGCAGAGGATTAACGAACATGTGGCTGACCTAAGACATGGGAGAACCAAGTCTTCAGCGTTAGCAGAACATGTGGATAAGACCAAGCATCGGGTCTGTATTGAGGAGGCCAAGGTCGTGGCCAAGGTTGCTCAGTTCCATCATCGCAAATTCAGGGAAGCCATTGAAATCGAAAGAAGGCCTATCAATCTCGTTGGAGGATAAGTAGATCTTGGGTCCCTACCCTTTCGTCCTAGTTTCCTCTTTTTTCAGTCCCCTCTCCCGTCTTCCCTTTCCATCTGGATCTATGTGTTTTTATTGAATATTTTTATGGTTTTATTTATTTATTATTTATATTTTACTATTATTATAACATTCATATTATGTATTATTTTTTATTTATAGTACTTTATTTATTATATATTGTTTTATTTTATTTAAATAGTAATTTTACCTTATTTACCTTAATTCTTATTTATTATAAATAGTTAGGTTTATTTGTTCCTATATATTTTATTTACTAAGTTAATAGTTTAATTACTATGCCATGTGATGATATAGGGTTTAGACTTGTATATTTATATTTTGTTATCATTACATAATGGTTACTTTTTGTTACCTCTATGCATTATTTTTATATATTATATAATTTTATTATACATTACTTATTTTATTAAGGTTTTAGGCTAATTCTTTAGGGTCTTTATTATCCTAATTCCTTAATTATAATAATAAATATTAAGGAAATGTAGGTATATTGATTATATTATATAGACTGGTATATATGGTTAGTATGAAATAGGAGCTTATGTAGTGTACATATAGTATTATTATTGATTTTAATATATGGTGTGTTCTTATTATTTATTTTTACTATACATTATGTTGTATTATTATACATTAGTATATAGTAATATTCTTTTATACACGAACTCCTTTCTCCGCTTTTGACTTTTCTCCATTGATTGTAGTTTTATTTTATATACTTAGATTTTATAATATAAATAATTTTAAACAAACAGAACCTTAATAAATCAGGGGATATTCATATATGTAAATGATTTTTTATTTAATAGTACTTTATATAATATATATTTTTTGATTTATTTAAATAATTAATTTTACCTAATTTACCTTAATTCTTATTTATTAGGATTATTTGTTCATATATATTTTATTTACTAAGTTATTATTTTAATTACTATGCAAGGTGACGATATATTTGTATATTTATATATATATCTTTATTATGAATACATAATGGTTACTTTTCGTTACCTCTATGCATTACTTTTTATATATTATATATTTTTTATTATACATTTCTTATTGGTATATAAGTAGTATTAAGGTTTTAGGCTAATTCTTTGGGGTATTTATTCACCTAATTCCTTAATTATAATAATAGATATTAAGAAAATATAGGTATATTGATTATATTATACTAGTATATATTGTTAGTGCATTCTTATTATTTATTTTTTACTATACATTATGTTAGTATATATGAGAACTCTTTTCTCCGCTTTTGACTTTTCTCCATTTATTGTTGTTGTATTTATATAATTAAATATTGTAGCAAAATTATTTTTAAAACTAACCTTAAGTAAATAGGGGATTTTTTACCTAATTTATCTTTGTTCCAGAAGGATAGTAGTTAATATTTTGGTTAAAGGGTTTTATATATAATTAATTTTATGAACTTAAATAAATAAATATTAATCTATTTTATTTTTTACCTAGTTTAACTGATTTCTACTAATAAAATAATAAATATTGGAAATAATAATAGTAATTAGAATAATAATAAGGTAATAAGGTCCTTGGGTCAAAATTAGACGTTAATTGGTTTTAGCTGTTGGAATCTCTGATCGAACTATTTAAAGTGCTGGACTAGATCTGTCTCCTCAACTTGTCCTGACGATGAACCACACTAGTTGGTTCGAAACGCGTCGGCAAATGTCTTACCTAATGTGATTTACGCCAAAATCTTCTTATAACAAAGACACTAGTTTTCCCTGAAACAAAGCTTTGTTCATCGCTATTAATTTTCCTTAGGGATATTACAGTGGTATCAAAGCTCATAGCCTTGGCTCAGCCTGTGAGGACAATTATTAGTCTATGACACCAGAGGACAAGCAGAATGTCACTTACAAGAGGCAAAGGTATAGAAGCAGAGAAAGGCAACTACAAATTACCCCTAATCCAATAACCGTTAAGCCAAAGGTTGAGAGGCCAAATATGGGGGATAATGAGGGAGATAAGATGAGTAAAGACAAGGAGTTTGCTCAACATCTTTTGAAGGCCATCAACAATTTGTCTAGGGGCATTGATGAACTGAGACAGTAAAATTGCAACAACAACAAGGGCAAGGGGATTCAAGGAGAAATTCATCTGGGTGAAGGCTTAGGTACTTCACACCATCATGCAGCAAATTCACCCAACATACCTCTTATTTCTAGCACACCACCTAGTTCAACCATCGCCATATTTCTAGCATCAGGTGTTGGAGGGTCGTACGGGCAAGAGGAGATGCCCATGGGGGACTATTTTGAGGAGTATCAGTCCTATGGGCTTGATTTCAAAGAGGCCATCACCTTCAGGGACTTTTGTCAACTTAAGGGCAACAATAGGAGCAAGGGGCAGAGTGGAGGAGGCTACACACATGGCACTGATTTACAATACATGATGGGGAGGTTATTCCTCCCAACTTTTGATGGATCGCCTAAGAGCTCAACTAGGGCATGGGTTGCGAAGCTGGATGTCTATTTCTAGCTCAACCAGATGACAGAGGGGGAGGCAATCGAAATTTCCTCACTGCACTTAGGGGGAAACCCATGATTGGTGGTTCTATAGTTTGACCATGATGGGACATTCAGGAGTTACAGCCTATGACGATTTCACTTGGAGGGTACTACAGCATTCTGAGAGGAGAGACCCGGAGGTGCACTTTGGAGAGTTGACACGGCTCAAGTAGACTGGGAGTGTTGAGGCCTATATCTTGGAGTTTCTGAGATTTTCAGTGATGGTACCAGATTTATCGGAGGTCGGGAGGTCTTCATGTTTTTCGAGGGGCTAGCAAAGCCATTGATGGGCTTGGTGAGGTCCAACAAACCTGTCACGTTGCTGGACGCAGTTGGCAGAGCCTGGGACTTGCAAGGTGCTCTGCGCAGGGCCAGAGCGTAGATGCCAACTAGGCATCTATTCCAACAGAGGGGAAGAGACACCTGAACCCCACCACAGTGAGCCATTCAAGGGTGTGGGAAGTTGGATGATGAGGCTAAGAGAAACCTCTGACGGACAAAGTTTTGCTTCACCTGCCAGGAGTCGGGGGCACCTGGACATCAGTGTGCCAAGGACAAGGCCCACTTCATAGAGGAATTTTCTAACAGCGATTCGGAGGATGATGTGGAGCAGGAGGTAGATGTTGGAGATGGTGGTCCACCTATGGCCGGAGGAGGAGGCAGAGGTCCACCACCCCCACCAGGGAGAGCTCCTTTCTTACCAGCAGTGTGGGTCATCGCTTCACTTCAGGGAGTGTCGAAGTACCTCACTTTGAGGATTAGGGTCACGATGCAAGGGCAACGTGTTTCAGCACTAGTAGATAGTGGGGTTACCCACAGGTTCGTAGATGCCCAGATGGTGGAGGAGAGGGGCATATGCACAGAGTCCTTTGAGGGGTTCTCGGTTTTTGTACCAGGAGACTGTGTCATGCAGTGCACTAGATACATTCCCGGGATGACAATAGTGATGGGGAACTACTCTATGACAGACCACTTCTTTGCAGTTGATGCTCCAGACACCAACATGGTGCTTCGTATGCAGTGGTTGTACTCACTTGTGTGTGTTACTACTGACTGGCAGAAGCTGGAGATGGAGTTCACAGGACCTGACGAGAACATGGTCTTATTGAGAGGCATGCACTCACGCCCTCCACAGAGAATGTCAGCGCACAGGGTAGAGGTCGATTTCAAACATGGTGATATAGAGTAAGCAGTTGAGCTGAGGATATCTGATGTAAGGGGTAAGCCCCAACCACCACACCCAAATGTACAGGCTATTCTAGACAGGTACCTAGCAGTGCTTGGGGACATTCTGCCTAGATGGCCACCTGACAGGGGGTTTGAGCACACTATCAAGCTCGAACCAGGGGTGCAGCCAGTGATAACGACTCCATACCGACATCCCAAGGCCTATCAAGATGAGATCGAGAGGATTATTCATGACTTGTTCGAATTGGGACACATAAGGCCCATCTCTAGCCCATTTGCTTCATTAGTTGTCCTGGTGAAGAAGAAGGATGACACGTTGAGGATGTGCATCGACTACAAAGCCCTCAACAAGAAGATGTTGAAGAACCGATACCCCATTCCCCGCATAGATGAGCTTATGGGTGAGCTTAGAGGAGCCAAGTACTTCTCTAAGATAGATCTATGTTCGGGGTACCATCAGATTCGAGTGAGGAGATCAGGATATCCCCAAGACAACATTCTGATGTCATAATGGCCACTTTGAGTTTTTTGTTATGCCGTTTGGGCTGACCAACACCCCAGCCACCTTTCAGTCTTGCATGAACCACGTGTTCCGCAAGCAGTTACACATATTTGTACTGGTGTTCTTTGACGACATATTGATCTATAGCAGGACACGGGAGGAGCACCAACAACATCTCGAGGAGGTGCTTCGCATTTTGGAGGGGCTGCAGTTCTATGCAAAGTTGTCCAAGTGTGAATTTGGATTTAACAAGATGCTCTATTTGGGGCATACCATTGGAGAGGATGGAGCGTGGGTGCATGAGGAGAAGATTAGGGCCATCTTGAATTGGTCAATTCCCCGAAATGTGACCGAGCTGAAGGATTTTGTAGGCATTTGCACCTACTACAGGAAGTTCATAAAGGGATTCTTACAGCTAGCCGAACCCCTCACCAACCTAACCAAGAAGGGGGCATTCGCATGAACTGACAAGCCACAGGAAGCATTTGAGCACCTCAAGGAGGTGATGAGCAGTTGCCCAATTTTGGCTCTACCCGATTTCACTCAGCCATTCACCTTGGAGTGCAATGCATCGAGTGAAGGCATTGGCGTAGTTTTGTCACAGGGGCGCCACCCTATAGCTTTTGAGAGTCGGAAGCTCCTTACACATGAGAGACTGTATTTGATTTATGATAAGGAGATGTTGGCCATCATGCATGCTCTGGCCAAGTTCCGACAGTATTTGGTTGGTAACAAATTTAGAGAGAAGATTGATCATAACAGTCCTTGCACTTCTTGGGGTAGAAAGGCCTCAATGACAGATAGCAAAAGTGAGTCAGCAAGATTCAGGGCTACGATTTTGACATCGAGTCTGTCAAGGGCAAGCATAATATGGGGGCAGATGCCCTATCTAGGAGGCTCGTGACACTTTCTCTTGTGAGCATCTGCCATGATTGAAAAGCATAGTTGTTGGTGGAGTAATGAAGGATCGACATGTGTTAGATCTTGGAGGGTACCTATGGGGATGAGTGCTACCATGTGATGGAAAATGTTATTTACTACAAGGGGCGCATTAACTTGGTTCCCTGTTCAGTGTTGAGGGAGAGGGTCCTTCACGCAGCCCATGATTCACCATTGTCAAGACACCAGGGGTTCCTGAAGACCTACAAGACAGTCAAAGAGCACTTCACATGGAAGGGCCTCAAGGGGGATGTGTTGAGACATGTACAGAAGTGTGAGGCTTACCAGAGGAACAAGGGGGAGTTGACTCATGTTAATTTTAGGTATGTTCTATCCAAAGAGCATATTTACTTCAATTTTCCATATTAGCTCAATATCAATTCCAGATTAGCAATCACATTTAGCATGATAGTAAAATGCAGATAAAACATAAACATAAATCGCAGAAAATAAGCCAAGACAAGAGGACACAAGATGCAGCGCCAGCCAGGGACAAACCCCAATGTGGGGAATCCCTTGATCAATTCTTCTTATGTTCTTCAATAGTTCAACAGAGAGAGAGATAGTACACATACATCAGAAGTCAACATTTTGACTTGACCAAATATGCACAGAGATCTTCACTAAGAAGATACCACATGAGGTAGTTGATCTGAACTCAGGTGAAGGCATACTACTTCAACTGATTCTCCCAGGTGATTCCATCACCATGTTGCACCCATCATAGAGTTGTTCACATCACTGTACGCATCTCAACATGTTGCACTAATCATCACTATGTTGCACCACTGTCACTATGCACTATGTTGCACCATTCATCATGCTGCACTATGTTGCACCACTGTCATTGTGCACTATGCGACACCACTGTCACTGTGCACTATGCTGCACCGTTCATCATGCTGCACCACTGTCACTGTGCACTATGCTGCACCGTTCATCACGCTGCATTATGCTGCACCACTGTCACTATGCATTATGCTGCACCACTGTCACTATGCACTATGCTGCACCATTCATCATGCTGCACTATGCTACACCACTATCATTGTGCACTATGCTGCACCATTGTCACTGTGCACTATGTTGCACCATTCATCATGCTGCACTATGTTGCAGCACTATCACTATGCACTATGCTCCACCATCCATCATGATGCACCACTGTCACTGTGCACTATGTTGCACCGTTCATCATGTTGCACTATGTTGCACCACTATCACTGTGCACCATGCTGCACCATTCATCATGCTGCACTATGTTGCACCACTATCACTGTGCACTAATATGCTGCAACTATTTACACTCAATGCATACCACCCTTAGCTACTTGCTATGGCTTATAGCCTAGCAGAGCAGCAAGGCTATAGTTGCAGACTCCTTCAACAGGTCCATACAAACATCTTTGCCCTTAGTCCTCTAATATAGAGACACCTGCTCCCAAACATGCCTAAATCATGCCTTAGAACAGCAGTGTTTACTACTGCTGCTAGGTTTCCTTTTATGACTGCACCTAGTCACTGATCTACTCCTAGTGCATCTCCATACATGTGATAAGGCTTCTCCTATGACTGCGTAGGAAGGTCCCCTTGTCAATATGATGATTTGGACTGCGTCTAACTATGTGAGCTACAGCTAGGGCAACATATATAGGCTTCTCAAAGTACCTTGACTGAGTCTAAAATTCCCTTTAGAACTACGGCTTAGAACAGCATATTAGTGTCACTTGCTAATCCTGTGTTTAGGGGTTTCATTCGTGTTAAGAGTTGTCTTTCATGATAGCGTTCAGGTTACCCTTCATGACTGTGTATTAGACTTCTTCATAGGCTACTTTAGGGCTTCTTCGTAGGGCAGCGTTAGGGCTTCTTTATGGCAGAGATAAGAGTTGTCCTCCATGACAGTGTTAAGCTTCTTTATGGCACCATAGAGCCTTCTCTATGGCAGCATTACAACTTCTCCATGACAGCATAGAGCTAGGGCATCTTTTTCTTAGGGAAGCGTATACCCTTAAGATCTCTCCTCCCACCAAAACCCAAAGACAAGTGGAGAGGAAGAGATCACAAGAGGTGTGTCTAAAATGCCTTGCAAGGCACCTCTATTTATACTAAAACGTGGAGGACAAGTGGGGGCAATTTGGTTGTTGGCCGACCTTGACGAATTGTCCCATAACACAAATAAATTCATATCTCCATGAATACATGTCATAATTGGATGATCTTTAGATCAATCCTACACCTCTCGACGAGAGCAATCCAAGAAAAATATCAACTACCATGAATAAGTAGATCCACATGGAGTTTGGCCCTAGTTTCCAATTTTAACACTCCCTCTCAACTAGGGAGAACTACATCTGCTAATCCATCTGCTAGATTGTACTATCTCTACCATCAGTGCCCTCCACTGCTCCGCTCTGCTGAACTATGAAGAAAAAGAAGTGATCGAGAATGTATCATACCATCCTCTACTGACCCGAAGTGAGTCCCATATAAAAGAGTGTCTCATACCACTCTTACTGACCTAAAGTCAGTTCAAATAAAAAGAGTGTGTCATACCACTCTTACTGATCCGAAATCAGTTCCAAATAAAGAGAGTGTATCATACCACTCTTACTAACCTGAAGTCAGCAGAAATAAAGAGTGTGTCATACCACTTACTGATTCGAAGTCGGTTCCAAAAGAGAGTGAGTTATATCACTCTTACTGACCCGAAGTCAGTTCCAATTGATCCCAGATCAATATCATCCTAGCATAGGGAGTACGGTAGATACATGATGCGTCCAATAACACTACAATGGTCCCTATCCTCATTTCCCTGCTCATTGGCCAGATGAGAGGTACTTCCCATGAGTCCCAGACTGCATGGGTAGGATGTCTCAGCAAGAGAAGGATGAACCACTCATCCTTCCTACATGTCACCAAGGGCATCTCAAGGGAAGGTTGAACCACTCACCCTGTACACAACAAATCACTAGGGGAAGGTTGAACCACTCATCCTATGACTGTGTCTCAGCAGGAGAATGATGAACCACTCATCCTGCCTACATAGCAGACCACCTGGGGGAACGCTGAACCACTCACCCTATGGTTGTTCATCACTCCAAGATGTACCCCCAAGCCCCCCGGAGCTCCCAGAGCTCAATGTCCATATCATACAAGACCCTTAGGAGAGAGTCTCTTCATGACTCCTAGTCGTTCTCGGAAAGTAAAAAATTTGACCTTTCCCAAGGGCTTCGACAGAATATCAACGACCTGCACTTCAGTCCCAATGCGATGGAGCCTTCTTGCTCCTCGATGTACCATATCCCATATAAAGTGGTACCCAATGTCTATATGCTTGGAGCGATCATAGAGCACGGGATTCCTCAACAATCGAATCCCCCTCTGGTTGTCACAAATGATCACAGTGGTATCTAGCACATGTCCGAATAGCTCACTGAAGAGCTTCCTCAACCAGGCAGCTTCACACGAGGTCATACTCATAGCTATGCATTCGGTCTCAATGGTGGTCAAAGAAACCGACTTCTATTTCCTAGTGGTGCTCAAAGAAACCGACTTCTATTTCCTGCTCATCTAGGATATCAAAGCAGAACCCAAAGAGAACCAACACCCAGAAGTGCTCTTGCGATCCTCCACATTGCCTGCCTAATCAGCATCAAAATAATCATGCAACTTCACTTTTTCGGCAGTGTATCTCAATCCATGAGAGATTGTGCCCTCACAATATCTTAAAAGATTCTTGGCACCAATCCAGTGAGGCTCATCCATTTATGAGCTCAACATGCTAATTGCAAAACATATATCCAGACAAGAGTTCACCGAGAACATCACTGCTAGTATGAGTTTATGGAACTCAGAGGCATTTCCCAAATCAGGTATGGCATCACACCGCATAACCTCTTAAAGATAGGCTTCATCAAGGTAGCCACGGGCTTGCAGTTCACCATTCCAAATTCGGAATCCAACTCCCTCTTAATTTTGCAAATGAGAGGGTCTACACCTGTTAGAAAGAGGGCGTCCTCATAAGGTGTCAGCATGAGAGGTCTATCATCCAAAACCTTCAAGCAATGGTTTGAATCAGCTTCACACCTAGTGAATCTCAGCTTCATCAGATAGTTGTCTATCCTTTCATACCAAGCCCGGGGTGTTTGCTTCAAGCCATAGAGGGCTTTCTTCCACCTGCATACATGAGATTCTCGATCATGAATCTCAAACCCCTCTGGTTGTTCCAAATCTGTGGACTTGCTACATGAGGGGAATGGTCCCCTTGTAAGTTTTCCTTCGATACATCTCGGACATGTACCTCCATGCTCTTCTTGAATGTAGGCATCCTAGTCACCATCTGACTCACAACGTGTAGGGCCCCATAATGAGCAGACCTCTGGTGTTATAGAAGAGATGTGTCAACCAACATGATCCCCAATGGACTTCCTGCAACTTGATACAAATTGCCAACCCTAAACCCATGAGTAAAAACATTTTGAAAATTCTTTTTCAAACACGTACCTTTCCATCGATGAATGCCACCTTGAAACCTTTGTCTTCCATTGCCGAAATGGACACCAGGTTCTTCTTGAAATCAGGTACATAAAGAACTTCTTGTACATGAATCGTGCTACTCCCATTCAATTGAAGGGTAGCATTCTCTACACCCTTTCTGGGATAGGTGGCGTCGACTCCAAGAATAATCTCCACGATTGTCTCCTTTGTTATCAAATTAGAGAGAGCTTTCCTTGTATCTGATGGAGTGCCTTGAAGCATTACTATCAATAAGCCAGATTCCCAAAGAGTCTGGAGGAGAAGTCGTGGAGAGTGCCAATATAAGATAATACTCCTTGTTGTCGCACGAATTGTCATGACAACACTCAGACCGAGGGCTGTCACCCTGATCCCCGATCTCTCTGTTTAAGTCGTCTCCTGCAACTAGGGGGGTAGACCCAATGGGATGAATGACGACCAACAATGGACCAGTTGGGTTGGGAGACAGAACAAGGCGATTTAGCACTTGATTGATTTAGCAATTAAAGTACCAGTGCCTTGTGGAGTCAATGATTAAATGATTATTTATTAAATGTTGCAGAAGTATAAACCATGTAAAACAATCACTTATCATCAAATAACCCAAACGATGTAAGATATTCAATAAATGCACAACGCATTAACGATGATCCAACAATTAAACTTCAAGAAAAATTAAATGCTTTAAATGATCATAAAATTTAAATGCTGACCAGTTACCACTTTCACATAGTTGACTTCAGATGAACATTTAAGCACGTTTAAACACATAAAAATGATAAATATTGATCCCACGTCAGAAAAACTGTTAGCCTTAACGAAATATGCCAAGAATTTGAAAACGTGACAAAATATGCTAAGACTAAATGTGACGCAAAAAATATTTCAGGAAAAACAACCTTTTTGTGATATATATATATATATATATATATATATATATATATATATATATATATATATCTAAGATTAAAATAAAACAAGACTAAAATCTAAAATTAAAATCTAGATCTAAAACTAACACTTTACCATATATACATAAAAAAGGGAGAATCTAAATTCCAAAAAAGAAAAAACTCAAATCTAAAACCTAAAATAGAAATTTTTTTTATGCCTTTTTGAATTTTTATATTTATATTTTTTTTTATATATTTTTAATGAATAAAAACTAATTCTAAACTAGATGAAAATTAAAATATATTAAAGAATCTAATTCTAAAAATAAGATTTAAAACTAAACAAAAATCAAACTTCTAGATTTTTTATATTTTTATATTTTTTGATATTGACAAAACCAAACCAAAGTAAAAATTTCTCATTTATTAAAACTAAAGCCTAAACAAAATCAAAATAAAACAAATGAAAAATCAAATCTAACCCCTTTTTAAACTTTTTTATTTTTTTGAATTTAAAAAAAAATAATAATAATCAAAGATTTTAAAAGAAAATAAAAAAGGACTTTCAACTTTTTTGTTTTATGAATTTTTAATTTTTCATAATAAAACCCTAAGCTTAATATACATATAATCTAAATGAACAAACTGAAAATTAATATTTAAATGATAAAACTCAGATCTAAATTTAAAACCAAATGAAAATCTAAACTAAAATTTAATTTAATCAAACTTCTAGATTTATTTTTTATGAGATTTTTTGGTTTTATAAAAAAACAAAACTAAACTTTAAATAAAATCTAAACAAATGAAAATTGACTTTAATATTTTTTTTTTTTAAAGATCAAAAATTTAAAATAAAACAAAACTAAACTAAATATTAAAAAAAAAGTACTTTAATTTAAAATCTAAAATTAAACTATAGAAAATATACAATGTCCACCAAGACTCTGGTGCGGGAGACGCGAGTGCGGGGAGACGCACAGGGGGGACGTGTGGGAGTACCCTCAAATTTTAGGGAAATTTCGGGGGTGCGAGGAGTCGTCGAGGTATATATATATATTATATATATAAATTCAAGTCCATATTCATTGTTCACTGTTTAATAATGAAAGCATAAAAATATTAAATAAACAATTGAAATTTGAATCATTGATCCATCCTCATCATTCATTTGATACATACATCATTCATATGACATACTCAAGTGACAAGTCTCATTATTGAATTAACTATTATTCATACATACCATGAGAGTCGAAAAACAAAAAATAAAAATTAATAATAAAATATTCAAATACATTCATCGATATCATTCATCATTCTACAATCTACATTGATTTAAAAACTAAATTCATCATTCATCATTCTAGAATCTAAATTGAAAGCAAAACATACTAGTATATACTATATTTTCAAAGTTTGAACACTAAATTTATATAACTTGAAGTTTCAAAAGTTCCTCAAAATAGTTAAGAATGAAGAGTCAGTCATCAATAAATCTAGTGGTCACAACTCAAAAAGAAAAATGGATAGTCAGCACTGAAATAAAATGAAATCAACATAAAGGACTCATCTCAATGTTGGTCTCTACTTGGGTTAAATGAAAATGACCTTTTTAACTTAAGTTTTGCCTTTCATGACTTTAGGTTTAGGCTTTTAAGTTTTAGTTATTTAGTTTTAATTTTAATTTTTTTTTAGACTTCTAAGTTTTAGTTATTTAGTTTTAATTTTAGTTTAAAAAAAATTTAAGGGTTTTGATTTTTGAATTTTTGATTTTTGATTTTTAATTTTTAAGTCTTATTAAACAAATTTAAAGGGGGACGCTCAGGCGCACCCTTTTTGGGGAGTCTAGACTCCCACACTGAAGGGGGACGCCCAGAAGCACCCTTTTTGGGGAGTCTTGGGGAGTCTAGACTCCCGCAGTGGGGAAACGCACCCCCTTGCGTCTCCCCAAGACTCCCCAAAAAGGGTGCATGGGGAAACGCACCCCTAAGAGACTCCCTGTCCCGGGTGCATGTGATGCGAGGGGTGCGCGCACCCGACCCTGGGGGACGCGTCCCCGTGGAACACTGGAAATATATGCATTACCCTAACTTAGGCTGAACCATAAATCAAAACGCAAACCTATTAAAATCGCTGATAATTATTTGCAGCAGATGAAAATCGTGACTGTTTGCAGGTACGCTGAATTTTGATTTCTCTATTTTTGTCACATTAAAAAGTTTTAATTGATCAATTACCACATTAAATTTGCTTCATAAGCTTAACACATTCAAAATTGCCTAAGGAATAATTCCAATTTAAATCTAAAGTTTCTTCTTGGTTTCTTTTTGTGTTAGGGGTAAAATCTAAAGGAAAGAATTTTGTGGGAGTGGCATTTTTATTTCTCTATAGTCAAACACGCTTAATAATTTTTTAAATCATCTCTACAGATAGACTATAGGAGAATGACAAATTTTTTTAGATTTGGGTCATTAAAGAGAATCATTTTAACTCTAGGATTGTCAATTGCTTAGCATTTTAATTTCATGGGTCTTCATGGTATTTAATTTTCTTTTTTTTTAAATTTAATTGCTAGAATATTTTTGCATGTTAAGGTTTTGATCAAATTGTTCATGATCGTCACTTCTATTACATTTACAAATTTCTCTAAATAACTTGTTTTCATTTAGTTTATGGTTAACTGAATATTAAGGCACTGGTCTAAAATCATTTATATCTTGTGGTTGTATTTGTCTTAACTGTTTGATCTATCCATCTCGATTAACCAGGACTTGTTTTACATTCGTCAAGTTGTTCATCCTTAAGTCTCCTAGAGCCTGTGTTCCACAGGCTACCCTCATTCATTCACCCTAGGGACTCCCTCCCTTGTCTTGTCTAGTAGAGAGTCTAAACGGAGTAAGGATTAGAGTGATAGCCCTTACTCTGAGCGTTGGAACAGTCCCTGGACACTTTGTGCGACAACACATCCCAATGACAATTTCCAATTATATCCAGTAACAATCACATTAACTTATGAACATTGACAGTAAATGCAAATAGAACGTAAAATCATATGCAGAAGACAACTCAAGACAAGAGGACACAAGATGTGGCGGATGCCAGGGACAAACCCCAATGTGGGGAAACCTTTTGATCAAATCTTCTTATTATTCTTCAATAGTTCAGCAGAGAGAGAGAGAGTACAAATATCATAAATACAAACCCAAAACAGATCTACCAAATCAGCAGTCAATGCAACCCTAACCAAAAAGTCAACAGTGGTCAAAGTTGTCCCAAATCATCCTCTAATCAACTCAGTCAACAACAGAAAAATGCGGCCTCCAAAGAGGGTCAAAGTCAACCCAAAACAGCTTGGTCAACCTAGACAAACCTTCTTGTAATTTCTGCAGTCAAACGAGAAAGTAAACGATGAAGTCAACACGGCCAAACAGTCCCCAATCACCTCAATTTTTGTGCCAAAGAATGCGGCCTGCAAAGATCAAAATTCTGCCCCAAAACAGAGGTCAATGCAAGGTCAAACTACGCAAGTCAATGCTGCCCTAATCTCAAAACTTTCGACCTCCAAAACCAATCTGGAAAACTGCGTTCCTTCCACACGTGCGAAGAAGAGAGAGCCTCCAAGCATACGAACCAATCAAGAGAGGAGAGAGAAGATGATGTGATGAGATGAGTGATGTCCAAATGAGATAAGAGTCACTCTTATTTATACAATTTGTTAAGGGTGAGGAGACACATCCATTGAGCTTCATGAGCCTACATTTGACTAAGGACGACCTTGACAATTTATCCATGAGAAAGAATAAATTCAAAATTCCATTTCTACTTGTCATAATGAGATGATCTTTATATCAAAATTGTACCTCTCAGAAACAGGGATCCAATGCAATAATCATCTCCATCATATGAGTTGTCCTAAGTTGGAAGTTGGCCCTAGTTTCCAATTTTAACACAAACTTCTCTCAATGTTGCAATCATCTAACACTGCTATCAAATGGTGGCACAAACCAAGATGCATCAAGTCATCCCTATGACATGCTACCAATGCTCTCAAGCTCTGTCAACAGAGAGCTGCCAGCATATGTGTAAACATTGTTGCTCAATTGGTCAAACCTTGTTATCCCTCTTTATGTCAATATGCTTGTACAACTCGATGATATTGCCTTCAAGACCTGCTGCCCTGCAAGGCTACAATTGTGTCATTGTACACAAATCCCTAGGTCATCACTGTCATAGGTATATGTACCTCAATCTATAGGTCAAGACAAAATCAAGGTGTCAACTCACTGTTAATATCTTATCTAGGTGTCAAATCAACAGGTCATGTCAAAGTCATGTAATTGTTTCACTAAAGTGTCATAGTTAAGTCTTATCAAAAGAGTTAAGCCAAAGTTAAGGTGTCAACTCAAAGTCATATCTAGGTATTATTGTCATGTCACAGTCTAGTAAAGTCAAAGTCAAACATATCATAGAATGCTCACTATGTCAACATTATAATCAAGGTATGTGTCATATTAAGGTATCAAGTCAAATGTCAAGCATCTATATGTCCTCTCTATTAGTTATGTCTAGGTGTTCAATCAATTCACACTTGCATAGCTCAATACCCTATAGTCCAAAGGTGTTGTTGCTTCATATATTATCACAGTCAAGCACCAATGTCGTTGTCACTGTAAGAGCAAGTTTCAGAGTCATTGTCAAGAATCTCAACTATAGGTCATGACAAAACTACAACACACAAACTTAGCCAACCACTTCATAACCTCTCACACTCATTAAGGATTATTGTCATTATGAATTTGTGTCAACAATATAGGTCAATTGTCATATCATATAAGGACTAACAGACAATGTATATAGTTAATGCATATTTCAAACTTATCATATACATTTTTTTCATTTGTTGGTATAAGTCATCGATAGCCAACACAACTTGGGGTTACTGTGTCAAGCTCATGTGTCAATATGTGTCAAATCAAAACACTATTGTAGTTACTCCAACCCTAGATTGTGACTACAAATATTAATGACTGCAATCCAAACCTTAATAAATGAGCTCCTTAAAATCTAGTAAACATATACGAATAGGCTGAGAGACATGCCTCATCATAGAGAACTAATCCTTGCAAAGAGATTCTAAGCTTACTTGATGAAGGTCGAGGTGCCTAAAACAGACCTATACCCTTGTTCCAAGACTGGAGCCCAACAAAATAGATTCCAGAGAAGACAAAAGGAAAAAGGAAAACTCCTTCGTTGTCCTATACTAATCCTACAGCCAAACAAGTCCAATAATTAAACCTGAAACTCAATCCTAAGTTGTGCCCTAGGTCTGCAAAATAAGGAGGCCGAGATACAATAAGGAGTAGGGTTGTTTTCTACAGTCAAGCCCTAACAAATCATGAAATAGTGCCTTATTTGAGGGTCGAAGGTCTGAAAGACAAAAGTACATCAATACGAAGGAAACCTTACCTTTTACAACCTTGATCTACTTCGTTGTTCCTAAAAAAAACATGTGCCCTAACCGCAGGATTTAAGGGGGCGACTTACCTTGAAGGCCGAGTGGAGGAAGGAATTTTGAGTCCAATCAACAAGTATTTCTCAGCCCTAGCTGCCCCAAGAAGACCGAACATTAAACTGCCTCAGAGATCCTTCACTAGCCCGAAAATTTCAGAGATTTGCATGAGGAATTTGGTTGAGATTTTATGTATTGTAGAGTATATTAGGTTCTTTTATAGTCATATGTAAGGGCTAAATAAGGGCTTTATTAGATAGACGTTGGAATAGATTAGGGCTTTAAAATATCTTTCTTTTATTTTTATTTATCTTATTCAATAAAACACTTAATTAATTACCTTTATTCTTAAGCAAAGGCTACTTACCCTTTTGTGAAGGAATTAGATTTGTGTAAGGGTTTTGTGATGTTAATTACCCTTCCTAATTTAATGTTATGTCAAAAATCAATAAGCACACTTTAATAACTAATAAATAATAGTAACTAACCCTTAAGAACCCTATTTAAAGTTTGAACTCAATGATTGGCTTAGTGCACATGGTCCTGCCAAGGTTGTGAAGTCAACGACTAGTTTATTGCCTTTAGTTCTTGAAATTATTCAACTTATACACAATGAGATTGCGGTGAGAATTATTGTCATATATTGACAATCGTAGGTGAATTGATGATAGGATGTCATCTCATTACCCTTTGGCGTTTTATCCCATAAAATTGGGTCACAAACTTCAAATGCAATTTTCCTCTTAAAGCAGGAGGACTTATGTGGTGTACCACATACCATCAGAAAGATCTCAACCAGGAGAATCTAACGACATGGATCTCCAAGTCAAACTCAAATATTTGACCCTTCAAAAACCCTAGACAAGGTCAGGGTACATCCTTAGTGCAGGGAACCCAAACCCTAGGTCTTGGGTTTTCAACCACCCAACAATGTGGCTTCCAACTTGATGTAATCCAACAATTAATAAGAAGTGTTCATTTGGGTTTTGACCTACGATAGACATTATTATGTGCAAATGCCAAGCCTTGAACTATGCTAGACATTATTATGTGTAAATGCCAGGGTTTGACCAACATAGACATTATTATATGCAAACATTGGACTTTGACCTATGCTAGGATTCAAAAGTCGATTGTTTCTGTTAATGGTGTCAGTATACTTATTGGAATTAGTGAAACTGTTGGTATCCTGCTTCCCTTATTCCTTGCTCCTCACATGGCCTTGTTGGAATCCCCAACATCTTCCATGGGATGAAATTACACTTTTGTGCCAAATGATTTGCATCCTCTATCATTTTGCTATACTAGCAAGATTAGGTTCAGGATTGGGACACCTCGCCCATTGAGTGGTGGATAGCGAATACACATGCCATGACACTTGGGAAGGGAAGCAAGATTAGGTTCAGGGTTGGGACACCTCACCCGTTGAGTGGTGGATAGCTAATACACATGGATCTCCCAAGTCAAACTCAAATATTTGACCCTTCAAAAACCCTAGACAAGGTCAGGGTACATCCTCAATCTAGGGAACCCAACCCTAGGTCTTGGGTTTTCAACCACCCAACAGTGTGGCTTCCAACTTGATGTAATCCGACAATTAATAAGAAGTGTTCATTAATAAATTGACATCAATGACTGATGTTTTTATTCAAATTCAAACCCAGTCAACTCCATGGGTTGACATCAATGACAACACCATCCAACAAAACAATCCAATGTAGAAATTCAAACAATTCGATTTGGAAAAGCATGGCAATCATTTGACTTTCCCTTCCCAAGTGTCACCGCATGTGTATTCGCTATCCACCACTCAATGGATGAGGTGTACCAACCCTGCACCTAATCTTGCTTCCCTTCCCAAGTGTCAATGCATGTGTATTCGCTATCCACCACTCAACAGGCGAGGTATCCCAACCCTGAACCTAATCTTGCTAGTATAGCGAGATGATAGAGGATGCAAATCATTTGGCACAAAAGTGGAACTTCATCCCATGGAAGATGTTGGGGATTCCAGCAAGGCCATGTGAGGAGCAAGGAATAAGGGAAGCAGGATACCAACAGTTTCACTAATTCCAATAAGTATACTGACACCATTAACAGAAACAGTTGACTTTTGAATCCTAGCATAGGTCAAAGTCCAATGTTTGCATATAATAATGTCTATGTAGGTCCAAGCCTGGCATTTACACATAATAATGTCTAGCATAGTTCAAGACTTGGCATTTGCACATAATAATGTCTAGCGTAGGTCAAAACCCAAATGCCGGAGAAGAGCAAATATTCCTGGATGCTTGAGAAGAGGAGATGTGGTTAAAAGTATATTGGTCATTCCTCAGCCAATGCAATTAGAGTGGCTGCATCTTTGTCCAAATTTTCTGTTTTAATCTTAGTAGAAACAAATGACTTTACCACAAACAAACTATTCAATTTCATGGAATTATCAACAAAAATAATCCTACTCTAATACCATTGACAAGTTGGGGATTGAATAGCTCCACACATTAAAAAGGTTTATTGATGTGAGCCATAGATAAATACATTGAGAGATTACTCTTGGTTTCAACTTCCAAGAGCTTCGATGATTCTTGACATTAACCTATGACTCTTCATATTCCTAAATTAATATTTACAATATACCATAACCCCAAGGATTAAGTATCTAACACATTTAGCTTAGATACAACATGCATGATTAAAGTCATTTCAGCTAAAAAGGGTTGAAGAATTAGTGGGATTCATTGGAATGTAAGGTAAGTCATTCAGGGCATTATGTCATTGACGTTTCACCATATATTAATTTCATCTAACAACACATTTCATAGATGCTGCCATATGTTATAGCTTGGTAGTATAATGTAATGCATACAGACTAGCAAAAGAGAAATATCATCAGCATCTCAATAAATTTGAGCCTTCTTTTAGCTTAATGACAATATGCATGCTTAAAGTCAGTTTGAAAGGATTGAAAAAATAGTACGCATATTTACCCGAACATGAATAGACCCTGCATTTTCCAATAATGATGATAATTGAGTTACCTGTAACCTCAAGGGAGAGAAGATATCAGTATTCAAAAGATAAGCAAGTACACATCAAAATGCTATACAGCAAAACAAATACTTTATCTTCATCCACACAATGTTGCATCAGTAAAGTTCCAATCTAAGGTTCAAGACATTTTACAATAAATTCTCATGGAAATAGGCTACCAAAGTTCAAATTAACAAGCAAGGTAGCCAATGGAGAACTTTTGACACAGTTGAACAGAGAATTAAAATTATTAAAATTACATTATACAGCAACATCCCTTAGTACAAAATTTCAAAAGCAGTTTTAATTAACTGGTGTTCAAACTTCATATCATCATCTTTTTCAAAGGATAGAATTAAGCACTGGATGGTAATGCTGACAGAGCTAATCTGCAGACATGTTTTTCTTTCTTCCTTCCTTTCTTCCATAATACAAAGGTGATTTAAAATGGGAAAATCAGTGAAACAAAGGTGATTTAAAATGGGTAATCAGAAGTAACCATCACTTTACCGTCGGATGAGTTATGTCAAACCATATTTGGAAAGCCTGACAAGTATGAAGGTGGAATTCAGGACACAATGCCTCATATCCACTCCATAATATTTTGCTATGAAAATAGTGTTTGTGTAGAGGACAGTGAAATTGATTTATCTTACAACTTTGTCAAACTAGTTATCTGTAATGAACATAAAGATATAAATAAATATCAAATAAATAATAACAAATAGCAAATAACAACAATCAATGAAGTGCCGCATCCAAACTAAAAGACATGACCTAATCAAGGGACATGGCATATCAACCATTGTGACCAGTCAATGCGGTAAGTACACCATCACATGGCATCATATCAACTTATCATATATCTCAGATTTAATTATTATTTATATTATTTGTTCCTTTATGGATTTCAATTGTATATCCTTTTTATGTCGGATATTACTTAGTAAATGAGCTTTTTTCATTTCATTATCATATATACATGCAAATTATGGAGAGGTATATACATGGAGGAATGGGACTATTAATTGAAAAGAAATGCAATCTATAAAAAGCTGTTCAAAACAAGTAGGTGCAACCAATCAGGCATTAAAGTGATAATTTAGAAACAACATAAATAGTATCCTTTAACAAAGCTTATTTACAGATAATAAAAAGTAAATGGTTAAAATGTCAAAAGCATTTATTTGAACATTTGTACTATACCAACAAAGAAACAGAGTGCCTGTTAACTCCCAAACCTGCACCTTTAAGTGGTAAAGCCCTAAAACACAAGTGCAACTTTAGGGGAACTACGAGGGCTTGTCCATTCTAACCACGACAATGCCATATCTCACCTTAGGCAGACTCTCATTTGGCACAAGGGAGGTTTCTTTCAAAAAGTGTATGATTAACTTTAGAACCAGATGGATGGGTGGATCCAGACTAGTGCTTGTTCAAACAATGGCCAATAGAATCAAGCTTAAGGGTTGTTTTCTTATGAGATAAAGACAAAATAGAGCTGGGATGAACAAGCTACAGCTATCGTCATCTTGCTACTAATAAATGCAGAAAATTCACTTAGAGGAGCCCTAATGAAGGAGAACTTCTCAAACATGCACGAGGGTGTGCCTATCAATGGATATGTAAACTTACATTAAGTCAAATTAAGAAAGATACGACTTTATCACTTCCAGCAATAAACAACAGACCTATCAAAAAAGGGAAATGACCCACAATTAAACAATTCTAAAGTGACAGTATCACCTGGAATTTATTTCTTCAAAATAAATTTATTTGCAAGTAATTTCCAGCATTCATATTAAACATGTTTGGATCCAAAACATATACTTCACGTCAACAACAAGAACCCTTAACTTTCCATTACTTTTTATAAGATATTCAACAAAGTTCTTGAAAGGAATCTCCTCGCAAATCCATCCATGATTAACAATGGAGGGAGCAAATCCTTATATAGATTTGAGCTAAATATTGTTTAGTGAAATCTAGATCCACTAATTCCTACTGGGAAAGACACTAGAAAAGCATTAAAACACTACATAATGGGCTCTACAAGACAAAAATGTCAACCAAAAAACTAAAATAGTTCAATAATGAAGAAGGAATGCCATATGTACTCTATGTGCAAAACATCTTCCTTATTAAGGTCACTTTGACCAAGCAAGTGAATTCTTCATGCCACTTGTCTTCTTCCTCCATAAAGCACTTATCACGAATAGCATTCAATAGCCATTCTTCATTCAAATAGTATATTTTCCACGTCAAAAGGAAGAGAGTACTCTCCAAGAGGACTTGTTCTTTCTTGAAATTGTGTAAATGCCAAGAGTCAATCTCCTATTAAGAAGGCGCTCTCCAAGAAGGCACTTTAACCAAAATAATATAATGTAACACATTCCCTAGATGGCCTGTGCCCTTGAAACAAGTGCAAGGAGTCTTGGGGCCACTTTGACTTAACCATACAATATAAATAATCCATGAAAATAATGCGCTATTGAGAAGTGTGCAATAAGGTGGATATGGGACCACATTGACCAATTCAAAATAATATAAAATAGTACATGGAGGGTGCAGCCTTGAGAGAGTGCCAATAGTAGTCATTACCTTCATTAGATCTAGGGCCACATTAATAAAATAGTCCATGGAGGTTGTGCCCTTGAAGATTGTACCAATAGTAGTTGTTACCTCCCTTGGATTTAGGGCCACAACAATAAAATTGTCCAAAATTTGAGTGCCCTAGATAGATGCGCAAGGAAGTTATACCGTCCTCAACAAATAAACCAACAATAACCTTGAAAAGCCAACCACATACCAAAAAAGGAATAGTAGCTAGAGGACTCTATCCAATGCACCAACTCCTCCCAATAATGTCACAACGGTATAACCTAGGAGAATGTGCATGGATGTGGGACATTCTCCAATACAAGCATAAAATAGCCCAAAACCAAATACCAAAACCATCAACTATCTCAAAACTATGGGTCAAGAAGGGCACTCTAGATAATGTACAAGAGCAGTGATGTTGTCATCAATAAATGCGCCAGTGATGCCATAACAAGGGGAGTGATTAGTTGAATGGTGTTGTCATTGATGCCAACATCAATGATTGAATGCTCTTAATAATCATCATCAATTGGAAGCTACATTGGCCAAAGACCCTGGAAAACCCCAGAAGCTCCACACTTATTGAAGCATTTGGGCATGAAGATCAAGGATCTTGGGCTCAAGACCATCCTCATTGGACATTCCAACGATATGTGGCTCGTCATGAGATCCCACATGGTTTGAGAAATGTGATTGTTTAACGATCAAAACTCCATCAAGTGGGAAAAAACCCCAAAAGGGAGATGATGTGACAAAGTGCTATTGGGCAAATTTGGCAAAGTAAATTATGGCACATTCATAAGAAAGGGAAGGGATTACAATTGTTTTTCTTATCAAATTTTGAAGGAAAATGCCAAATAAAATATTCAAGATCGACATTTAAGTGGCATATTTCAAACTTGCAAGGGAAGTCGGCCTCATATGATTTTTGGCTCCAAAAAAAAGGTTAAGTTTTGAATTTCCATGTTCCCTCCAAAAATGTGAGTCGCCCCCCTTCAAAGATGGCTCTTCAAATCTATATAAAGACTCCCATCTCTCTCATTGCGATATGAATCTAACGATGATCTAAAGAGCAAGAGAAATTATGAAATTCATCTATGGCCAGGGTATCATGATTATCAGTTTTGGTTGGCTTTTCCTGTTGGGTAAAAGGTCTCGCTGGGTCTTTGTGTACTATTTTTTGTGGGTGATATATCCTCTAAATTCTAGGCCCTATTAGGGCTTGAATCTGAGCAGAGTTTTGACAAGTTTGGACTTCCAGACTTGTGATTATTTGTTGACGTGGATCATTATCTTCTGAAGCTCTCATTGCGCAAGGATTGGTCGATTCGCACAGGACGAGGTTACTTCAGAAAGTTTGAAGTTTTGTATGGCATGGTGCTTGTGTTTGGATTCTCGTTGAAAATAGGATCCTTTATGTGGTGTGGTTCAACCATTTCATTAGGGTAGACCCTTGTACGGTGATTTCTTGACCTGGAAGAGGGTTACTAAAGTTTCGGCCCTTGAATTAGGGCATCCCTGAAGTTGTCCATTAATATTTCAGCATTGTTTTATGGCATTTCAGAATTCTTAGTTCGTTTGAAGTCTAAGGCTGGGGCATGAAGCACGAGAAGTTCTAAAGCAATTTAAGAGATAAAACCAGTGAAGGTCCTGAGATTAAATTCGTTGAAGCCTTGACCTTCTAGACATGCTTATTGGCAAATGTATAATGACCTAGATGACTATCCCTTGCAGCAAACTTCTAGGCAATAATCTGAATTGTCCAATCTATATTTAATACATATTTTCAAATATAGCCTACGTGGCCTTATTAACACTAAGTATCTCAAACCAAGGGCTTGGAATTTTTGTGATATGTTACTTATCAAACTGGGCTATTAATTTGCACAAAATGTAGACAAGCGAATTTTGGACAAAGGCTTCCATCATTACTGATTATTGCTCTTGGCATTCATGTCTATACCCGACTTCTCTTCCATGTGAGTCAGTAAATCGAACATAAGCAGCAATTCCAAGTGGGCATACATAATATCGAAATGCAGTACCAAACCAAGCAAGAGTATAGCGCACGCTACAGATGCAAACATAATATATGGGCCGCAAAGATCAAAGGTTGAGACATCAATTTGGACTTAAATTTGACACGTCCATGGTTAAATGCTTCATGAGCTGATGACTGCAATGTACAGGTGCTCAATTATTCTTTCATACGTGTATCTAATTTGTCATATTGACTGTCAGACTGTTGATTAACATTTGACATTGAAGCGACAAAATTTATAGTTGTTTGTTCTTTTAAATGTAAAATACACAATATATTGTAAGTAATACTTTTACTAATAAGATGAATGTATAAGTATGTTGAATGTTACAATGAGGGCCCGCTTATATACCTAGGCAGGTGCCCCTTCATGATTGATCATGTCCTAGAGAAATGCCTCCCCATTTAACTAATGACTATTTAATTAATCATTATGATTATTTATGATTTACATTTGTTTATATTTATTTTACTTTTATACAAATTATATTCATAACATTACCCATCTCTTCAAAAAGCTTTATCCTCAAAGCTTAATTGCTGACAATTTTCTTCATGTTTCGTTTGTCATATAGGCATGTATAATTTGTCAATGACACTCCCTTGGAATTAGGTTTTTTTTTTTTAATATGAATTAATTATTATATATTAATATATATGTATTTAATTAACTAAAGTAACTTTATAAAAACTTATTCTAAGATAACTTTATAAGGTTATTCAATTATTTAATTTGTTTTGATATGCCCCAATAGTCACACAACACATTCCTCTGGTTGCGACAAACTGAAGCTTGGTTTAACCGAGACGAGTTTGCATATTATTACTCGGCTTGTAGGTTTGCAGGTTCATCATTCATGTATAACAGTGTATGTGTATATATCAGTACATTCCATCGAGAACATTGGTTTGCGCTTCTCTCGAATTTCATATTGGGACTGGGTTCAAAAGTCGCTGCCTTCTTTACCATACAATTAGATAACACACCCGAATCGACACCCTCCATTATCACCAATAATATATTCTTGGCAATATATCTAGTGTTTTTATTGTTTACGATACCTTGCCTATTTGACTATTGCAGGTAAAGACTTTTGCCTCGTGCCTGAGAAGGTTCTGATGATGAAGCATAATATGAAACCATCGCAATGGCTTCATTCAAATCTGCAAATTCAACAAAAGCTCGGTTATGGTTGGCTCCCATATTGCACTCAGTATTTAGGATTTTACCGAATGGCTTGCACAGTTCAATAAGCTCCTCCTCAGTACATTCCCAAGAAAGATTTATGAGGTGCAAAACTTTCGACGGAGACTATGTGTATCGAAACTGGGGCTAACCGGCTGAGGAATCCATTGTTATGTGGAAAAGGCTTGTGGAGAAAGGTGTCGCTAATGAAATGAAGAGGGATTCGAACCCTAAATCGTCGTAGGAAGAAGAGAATACAACCCTTATTGTTGTTTTTGTTCTCTTGTCCTTCCCCTTGTGAGGAGCCTTTCCCCCCAGAAAATGTTTGCGTTGTGAACCACGTACTTTGTAAATAAGTTCACTGATGGGCACAAAAAAGACCGCGGCCAAGTGAGTCCCTTCTTGCATATTGAATCTCGTGATGACCAAATGCGGGTGGTGTCAGCAGAACATAGGCAAATAGAAGAAGTCATTGCAAAATATGAACCCCTCGCACAGAGACCACACTGAAACATTCTAGGATAGTGTTGCAGCGACCCTCCATGATTTCCTAGAAGAATTGTGAATTTCAACTATATATTCTCCGTCTGATGACAAGCACATAGCCAGCACATTATAGGCCTCTCTTAGAAGGTGTGCATCTATGAAATTTCTCAACTTAGGAAATTTACTTTGCTCATTGTACCCTGAATTAACACTACTACTTAAACACAGATCACCTTTAATGAATGGCCATTTGAAGGAATTGTTTATTGGGTTTTCCCATGCTCTTCTATGATTAAGAATTCCCTCCATCGTTATGTTTTTGCTCATAGATTCATTGTTTGAACCAAATGCAACTTGCGAAATGATCTATTCAGCAACATCTAGAGAAGTCATCTCCCCTCTTCGAATGGGTTTGACATTAAAAAGACCATTTCCATGAACTCCAGATTCCCCAAATAGAAATCGTTTTTTCTCATTTTTTTGGCAATAAGCAACACGCTCTTTGTATGAAAAGAATTGTAGTGGACCAATCTCTCATCATGTTTTTAATCTCTTGTCTATAACTTCTCGGGAATGGTGGGAGTGTACCATAGGATTGTGAATTGTGGAAATTATGCCAGATTTTCCTTTCAAAGGATCATATACAAAACATCTAGATGCATACAGTTTGTCTATTTTGCAGAGTCCAACTTCTTCTAAGTTATTATCATTGTTTGAAGATGGACTATCATATGATGAATCTGTTGATTTCTAGTAGCATCGGATGTGCTCTAGGCCTCAAAATTTGCAGAGGCTTGGACACATGTATTTCACAATACCCAGAAATCGTTTTGGGAAATTCCACCTAGAAACAATTTTATTAAAATAATTAATTAATTTTAATGGGTGCCTAAGTCTAAAGTTAGGAAATTAAAATAATTAAAGGGTATTAATCTAACTGTGGGTAGAACTTCTAGAAGAAGACAAGGATCAAGCCAAAATGATCTGAGCCATTTATTAGGATCTAATATGGGTTGTTGGTTCTCAACAGAAGGATTATAAGAGGAGGCTTGATGGGCATTTGGAAAAGATATCGAGGGGGGAGATCAAAAGAATTTTTGAAGTAGAACAGTTGTCGGGAAGAGAATTAGAAGTGATCTTTTGCAGTGAGGGTTAGGGATAGGTCCTGTTAGAGATTTCTCCTGATCCGAGAATACTTAGCAGAGAAGGCAGAGAGAGATCCGGGAGAGGCAGCACTGTGGCTAAGCTAGCCAGCGCAGGCTGACGCAGATGCAGCGCAGAGCCTTGAGGAGGTCCGAAAATTTTCTGGAGGAATCGATATCAAAATGTAATGTTCATAACTAGGAAATTAAGTGATACACAGAGCAAATAGACATACCAACATCCAAAAATGAGATACAATCAATAAACACCCAGGAAAACACTGGAAATAGAGAACATTTGAACCATTTTATTAAATCTCTCTGGAGCAAATACAATAGTGATGGAATGGTGCACCTGGGCTTGTCTCCAAAGACAAGCGTGACAAAACCCAGGTGAGCAAATGGTGATCCTAGCGCTGCCCAACTGCTGCTCCAAATGTGATCTACGCTGCCCAGAAAATTGCGTTGCCTGCTAAAAAGGATGTGTTGGAAACCCTATTTCCTATGCTAAGAAAATTATGCAACTTTAGCTCCTCGCTCGTCAACAAAAACCTATCAAAACCCAGAAAGGGTTTGGCCTAGTTTAAACCTCTGAAAATCAATCTCCAAGGACCACGTCCTCCTCCTTATGTTGGCAATCTCGACCTGTCTAGAAATGGCTGGGAAGGCCCTCCAAATCTGCCCCAAATACTAAGATTCTATCCCCTATGGCTTTCCTCCCTTTTCCCAGTTGACCCCAGCTCCGTAGCTCTCTCCACCAACTCCCATGTAAGCCCTAGAATGACCCTCTACGCAGTCCACAATAGCTGTCAATTGAGCTGCCCAAACGCAGCAACCTCCTGCTCCAAAACTCCTCCCAAAGGCTGATCCTTTGTTGTACTCCAACTCCCCAAACTTTCCCAGAAAGTGTTGCCTGAATGAATTCCCAATCACCTTTGCGTGTTCCAAAAATACGCTCTGCTGGATTGAAGACTGAGTGGTGTGGGCACAAATCTCCTCCGGTTCTCCTCCAAGGTAGCGTGAGATGCCTTCCTAGGGTGGCACTCAAAGTCCCTCGAAGGAAAGGTTGAGTCTCCCACTTGAGAAACTCGGTGCTAAACAACCAAGTAACTTGGCTAAGCAGTGTGAGCAACACAAATGAATTCGATGTGCAAATGAATACCTTGAGTTGGGGAGCTCCTCCTCCTTATATCTTCGTAGGCCTTTCTTCCCCATGTGGGCCCCTCTCCAAGCCATTTGATTCCCCTCCAAGGCAATTTGAATTGCCCAAGTGCCCAAGTGCGTTTTCCCATGTGGGTGGCCCCCACGTTCCACTAGCAATCTAATTCAGCTTTCCTTTCTCCTAAGTTCCTAAGTCAAAAGTGCTTGGGTTCCTTTACTCATCAAAATTTATGCAAAATTGTTGGAGGCCAAAACCTGTTACAAATTTAATTGAGAAGGGGCACGAAAGTCCTCCCGTCTTAATTGTTGCTTGCCCTCAAGCAACTCCAGTGTTGGGTGTCCAAAATATGCTCACCCTCCCATGTGGCATCCTCATTGGCAGGTTCTTCCATCGCACCAAAAACTCCCTGATGGTTCCGCTCTTCAACTTCCTCTCCCAGGTCTCCAAAATGGCCTCAGGCTCCAAAACCAAATGTCCCTCATCGTCCGGTGGGGTTAACTCTACTGATGTTGTCACCTGTTGTCCCAACACCTTTTTGAGGCATGAGACATGAAAGATGTTGTGAATCCTACTCCCCTGAGGCAGCTCCAGCTCATAGGCCACCTCTCCAACTCATCTTACCAACCTGTACGGCCCATTAAAACGCGGTTGTAGTTTCTCGGCCCCCTTTTGCTTCAAGGTGGACTGTCTATATGGATGTAACCGAAGATACACCAAATCCCCCTCCTCAAAGTGTCTCTCAATCTGGTGCCTGTCAACATACATCTTCTACTGATTTTGTGATGTTACTAAGTTGTCTTTGAGAGCCTTGAGAATGTCTTCGCTCTCTAGGATCCGGTCTTTGGCCTTTGGGGCCTGGCTGTCTCCAAAAACAATGTCAGCAAAAGATAATGCATCATAACCATACAAAGCATGGAAAGGAGTCATATCGATGGACATGTGATGGGTGGTGTTGTAGCAATACTTGCCCAAGTGCAGCCATCGAATCCAAGCCCTCTGCTACCCAGTGACGTAGTTCCTAAGATAACCCTCCAGCCACTGATTAACTCGCTCGATCTGGCCATCTGTCTAGGGGTGGTAGCTTGTGCTAGGGGTGAGCTCAGTGCCAACCAATCTGAAGAGCTCCTGCTAGAATCTTCCCATGAACCTGTTCTCCCAGTCACTCACTATGTTCTTAGGAAGCCCGTGCAACCGAAAGACTTCCCTGAAGAACAGCTCTACAACCTGTGAAGTTGAATACCCAATCAAGATGGCAAAGAAGTGGGCATACTTCATCAATCGATCAACTACCAGATAGATGCAATCCTTGCCCTGTACTATGGAGAGCCCAGTGATGAAATCCATGGAGTTACTCTCCCATTTCCAGTCAGGGATGGGGAGCGACTGCAATAACCCAATGGGGTGAATCAATTCCCCTTTGTTCCTCTGACATGCCTCACACTCCTGTGTGTGCCTCAACACGTCCCCCTTGAGGCCCTTCCATGTGAAACGCTCCCTGACTACCAAGTATGTTTTTTTGAACCCCTGATGCCCTAACAATGGCGAGTCATGTGCTGCCTTGAATCAGTTCCCCTTTGTTCCTCTGACATGCCTCACACTCCTGTGTGTGCCTCAACACGTCCCCCTTGAGGCCCTTCCATGTGAAACGCTCCCTGACTGCCATGTATGTTTTTTTGAACCCCTGATGCCCTGACAATGGCGAGTCATGTGCTGCTTGGAGCACTCTCTCCCTCAACTGCAAGCTGGGAACCAGAAATATGCGCCCCTTGTAGTAGATGACCTCGTCCATCACCCACTAGCGCTCATCTGTGTGGGTCCCCTCCAAAATCTCACATGCCCTCCTGTCTTTGGAATACTCTACCAACAACTGGGCCTTCCAATCATAGCAAATAATCATGAGTGAAAGGCCTGCGGGTCTCCTAGATAGGTCATCAGCCACTACATTGTGTTTCCCCAGCACATACTATATGTCAAAATCATAGACCTGCACCTTGCTGACCCATATCTGATGTCTATTGTTGAGGCCCTCCTACCCCATGAAGTGACGAAGAGTGTTGTGATCAGTCTTCACTGGAAATCTGTTACCCACCAAATACTGTCGAAATTTGGCCAAGGCATGCATGATGGCCAGCATCTCCTTATCATATATAGAATATGACCTCTCATGGGGTAAGAGTTTTCAACTCTTGAAAGCAATGGGGTGCCTATCCTGAGATAACACTGCCCTAATTCCCTCTCTAGATGCATCACACTCCACGGTGAAGGGCTGGAAGAAGTCCGAAAGTGCCAATACTGGACAATTGCTTATCACCTCCTTGAGGCGGTCAAAAGCTGACTGTGCCCCATCTGTCCATGTGAAGGCCCCTTTATTAGTGAAATCTGTGAGAAGAGTTGCTAACTATGAAAACCCCTTGACAAACTTCCGATAATACGTGCAAATGCCCAAGAAGCCCCTATGCGTTGTCACATCTCTGGGTACTGGCCAATCACGGATAGCTCGTATTTTCTCCTCATGTACCTTCACCCCATCTGCGCCAATAATGTGCCCCAAGTCAAGCCAAACTCACACTTGGATAGCTTGGCAGAGAAGTGTTGTTCCTCCAAAATACGCAGCACCTCCTCTAGGTGTTGGAGATGCTCCTCCCAAGTTCTGTTGTATATCAGCATGTCATCAAAAAACACCAATACAAACCTCCTCAACTGCCTCTGAAACACATGGTTCATACATGACTGGAAGGTAGCCGGGACATTAGTCAACCCAATGGGCATGACCAAAAACTCGAAGTGCCCATAATGGCATTGGAAGGTTGTCTTGGGGATGTCCTGATCCCTCGCCCTGATCTAATGTTACCCTGAACACAGATCTATCTTAGAGAAGTACTTGGCTCCTCTAAGCTCATCCATCAACTCATCGATGCGAGGTATGGGGTACCGGTTCTTCAATGTCTTCCTGTTGAGCGCCGAGTAGTCAATGCACATGCGCAAGGTTCCATCCTTCTTCACCAGCACTACTGAAGAAGCAAAGGGATTGGAACTCGGCCTGATGTGGCCCAACGCCAACAACACTTTGATGGCCCACTCAGTCTCGTCATTATAGGCCTTAGGGTGCCTATAAGGGGTGGTAATCACTGCCTGCACACCATGCTCCAACTCGATGGTGTGCTTGAATCCCCTGTCTGGTGGTTGCCCTGGTGGAATATCTCCAAATACTACTGAGTATCTGTCTAACAAAGCCTGTATGTCCGGAGGTGGTGACTGGGCTTGTCCGCCAACCTCTGAAACCCTCAGCTCTACTGCCCACGCTATGTCTCCATGTCGCAGATCTACCTCCATCCTATGCATTGAAACTGTCTGTGGCGCGTAAGAATGCATGCCTCTGAGGACCACCAGCTTGCCATCCAGGCCAGTGAACTCCATCTCCAGCTTCTTCCAATCAATGGTAACTCGTCCAAGGGAGTACAGCCACTAGACACCCATCACCATGTTGGTGTCTGGCACATCAACCACAAAGAAATGGTTTGTCATGGAGTAGTTCCCCATGGTCACTGTCAAGGCAAGCACATACTGAGCGCACTACATAGTCCGATCACCTGGCACTAGGACTGAAAAGCCCTCAAACTCGGTCATGGTGAGGCCCCTCCTCTAAACCAACTAGGCATCTATGAAGTTGTGGGTAGCCCTAATGTCAACTAAGACTAAGACCCACTACCCCTATATCGTACCTCTAATCCTCAATGTTAGAAATTTGGGGACCCTACATAAAGAAGCAAGGACTCCCCCAAATGGAGCAAAGGATGCCCCTCCCTGTGGAGGTGGTGGTGGAGGTCCCCTCTCTGCCGGATTCTCACCATCTCCCACACCACACTCCAACTCCACCTCGTCCTCCTGATCACTATTTGAGAAGACCTCGATGTACTGGCCTTTGCCAGCTGTGCACTGATGGCCTGCTGCCCAGGGCTCCCGACACGTAAAGCACAACTTCCTCCTCTTGAGGTCCCTTCGGGTCTCATCATCCAGCTACCCACGCCCTTGGGTTGTTGTCTGTGGTGGTGGCCTAGCATCACTCCCCTGCTGGGGTTAGGAAGTACATGCAGGAAAGGGTGCTTGTGACTTGGGGATGACCCCCTGTAAATCTCTAGCACATGTCAGTGCTTCCTGCAATGTGGAGGGTCTGCGTGACTTCACCAGTCCACACATGGGCTCGAGTAAGCCCTCTATGAAAGTGTACACCCTTTGAGCATCTGATAAGTCTGGCACCATCACTGAGACTCTTAAGAACTCCAATATGTACTGCTTTGGGTTACCTATTTGTCGAAGTTGGGTTAGCTCCCTGAAGTGAGCCTCTAGATCCCTCTGATCAAAACACTCCACCACCATCTTGGTGAAATCCTCATATGAAGTCACATTGGCATGCCCCAAGGTATCCAAGCCATGAAAACACCAGTCGTGGGCTTCCCCTTCCAAGTGCATCGTGGCCATCTTGATGGCCTTCGGCTTCATCATCCGATTGAGCTGGAAATAAGTGTCCATCTTCTCTACCCAGGCCCAACGTGTGCACTTGCAGCGCCATCGTATGTGGGGAAGTACATCCTCCCAATAATCCACTATAACTCATAGCTATGTGTGCCTTGTCCTCCATAGCCCTTGCTCTTCTCATTCTTCTTGAGCTTGCAGAAATATCTAAAAGAGAGTGCTTCCCTGAAGTTTGCTCCCATGGACTGCCATTCCCTGAAGTGCTCTCCCATCTGTGAAGGATCTTTGACCCTTGCTGGTTCATTGTGTGCCAAAGGCACGAAAGAGGGCAATGTAGCTCGAGTTGGCCCACTCACTGATGGAGGTTGTGCAAAGGGTGAAGGATGGTCAAATTATTGAGAGGCCCCCAAAGTCTCTCCAAATAGGAACCCCCTAGGAGTGCTTCTCTCCCTGTTCTACGTTTTGATCTCCTCTAGCATTTCCTTCTAACCCTTTGCTAAATCATTTAAAGCCTTCAAGAGGCTATCAAAGGCCATCAATTCCCTGCTCTTGGGCTTTCCCATGTCTTCCACTACTACTGCCTTTCCCCTGTCCTCTGTGTCTGGAGTGATTTCCAACTCTCTTTCTCTGCTTCGTTACCTCTACCTCCTGTACGTAATATTTTTCCGGTCCTCCTCACTCATAGGAGAAACTCCCCATGACAGAGCCAAGATTTGGGCTCTGATACCACTATAGTGTTCCTAACTAGGAAATTCAGTGATACACAAAGCAAATAGACCAACATCCAGAAATGAGATACAATCAATAAATACCAAAGAAAACACTGGAAATAGAGAACATTTGAGCCATTTTATTAAATCTCTCTGGAGCAAATACAATCATGATGGAATGGTGCACCTGGGCTTGTCTCCAAGGACAAGCATGACAAAACCTAGGTGAGCAAATGGTGATCCTAGTGTTGCCCAACTGCTTCTCCAAACATGATCTAGGCTGTCGAGAAAACTGTGCTACCTGCTGAAAAGGATGTGATAGAAACCCTGCTTCCTATGCGGAGAAAATTCAACAACTTCAGCGCCCGGCTCCTCGATAAAAACCCACCAAAACCCAAAAAGGGTTTGGCCTAGTTCAGATCTCTGAAAATCGACCTCCAAGGACCATGTCGCCCTCCTTATGTTGGCAATCTTGGCCTACCTGGAAATGGCTAGGAAGACCCTCCAAATCTGCCCCAAATACTGAGATGCTATCCCCTATGGCTTTTCTCCCTTTTCCCATTTGACCCCAACGTCGTAGCTCTCTCCACCAACTCCATTGTGAGCCCCAGAATGGCCCTTTGTGCAATCCACAATACTTGTTAGTCGAGTTTCCCAAACGCAGCAACCTCCTGCTCCAAAACTCCTCCCAATCACCTTAGCGTGTTCCCCTTTTGCATGTTCCAAAAATATGCTCTGCTGGATCGAAGTGTGTGAGTGGTGTGGCCACAAATCTCCTCCGGTTCTCCTCCAAGGTACTATGAGATTCCTTCCTAGGGTGGCATTGAAGTCCCCCTAAGGAAAGGTTGAGTATCCCGCCCGAGAAACTTGATGCTAAACAGCAAGGTAACTCGGCTAAGCAGCTCAAGCAACACAAACGAATTTGATGTGCAAATGAATACCTTGAGTTGGGGAGCTCCTCCTCCTTATATCTTCGTGGGCCTTCCTTTCCCCATGTGGACCCTTCTCCAAGCCATTCGATTCCCCTCAAAGGCAATTTGAATTGCCCAAGTGCGTTTTCCCACGTGGGTGGCCCCCACCTTCCACTAGCAATCTAATTCAGCCTTCCTTTCTCCTAAGTTCCTAAGTCAAAAATGCTTGGGTTCCTTTACCCGTCAAAATTTATGCAAAATTGTTGGAGACCAAAACCTGTTACAAATTTAATTGGGAAGGGACATGACACAAAAGTCGGAAGTCGGGGTGTGAGACTGGGAGGTGAAATTCGAAGTTCCTGGGAAGCAAATCGATCAGCAAAAAAGGTGATGTTGTCCCTAGACGCTGTGACGTTGGGCAGACGATGTGATTGCACAAAGGCAGCGTAGAGGCAACCAGGGGCAGTGCATTCAGTGGGTGGATCAGCCAGGATCTCCTATGATAGTGTGAGGTAATCTCACTTATCTCTCTGTCAGTGATATTATCTATATTCGATAGCCATCAGGGCATCCAAAGATTGTATTCAGAATTACCACTGCATAATAATAAAACCCTCAGCTGCTACACCAGTTTTCCCGCATTGGATTTTTCCGAGGACATTTGTCCAAAAATAACTGTGTAAATGTGTTGTGTATTTCTTTCTTGTTCAGTTTCTTGTTTCCGCATTTTGTTTAAATGGTGAAGGCTAAAGTGTATTACTTTAGGTGTTTACTGTAGGGAACAATAAATAATTTTGTTTAATAATTAACAAATCGAAGAAACGTAATCAGTTGTTGCAGTAGAAATTTGGGCTTTCGAGTTTTCACATGGTATCAGAGTTGCAGGTGAAACAGGAGAACAACGCCGGAAGAGCCCAGCGCTGAAAGAAGAAGGGAAGTCAAAGTGTTGCATAAGTAGCAAATCGAATCCCCAGAGGGTTTGCGCAGTCTAGGCCAAGAGGGCAAGATCTTCGTGGAAAATATCTCTCTAAGTGAGTCGACTGGGAGGAAGGATTTCCAGATCGAAATTTGTTAGCGACAGAGGGAGCAGCACAACAGTAGCTTTAGCGAAGAGGGGTTTCTGGTGTGGCATAATTTTTTGCAGGCATTTGCTATGCAGAAAGACGTCAGAAGGAAGAAGAGACACTTGAGGGAATTTCTCCCTCAGAGAATTCCTAGCCAGGGAATTAAAATTCTCATTTACTGAGCAGCAGCAAGGGGCAGCGGATCTACTAACTCCAGTAGGGAGTGCGTAGGCTAGCCCAGTAGCAATGCAGAGGAGAAAGGAGGCCATTCGATTTTTTCGATTGGCAGAGATGGCAGCCAGTGGATTGCGAGAACAGGATCGGTTGGATGGTGCATCCAACTATGTGATCTGGAAGGCAGGGATGTCATGCCTTCTAGATGAACATTTTCTCAAGATCTACGTCGACAGTGTGGTAGTTGAGCCCGCAGATCCAGATCCGCTCGAAAAGTACAAGGGAGAGATGGTGAAGGCCAAGCGGATGATCCTCGACGAAGTGAAGGATCATGCAATTTGTCACATGTCAGGCAAAGGGACATCCAAGGAGATGTGGGATGCTTTGTCCACGCTATATCAGGCATCTTCCAAGCAGTGGAAGATGTACTCAGAGCAAAAGATAAGATTCACGCAGATGCAGAATGGGGAACGCATTGATCCGTTCCTTGCAAAGCTTCAGGAGACCCGAGATGAGTTGGCAGTTGTGGGATCAACACCTCAGCCTACCGAGATGGTGAGGTTGGCTCTAAATTCAGTCTCAGAAGAATGGCAAGTCTTTGTCCAGAGCATCCTAGGCAGGGAGAAATTGCTAGACTGGGAAGGAATGTGGGTTGCTCTTCAGCAAGAAGAGATGAGGAGAGAGTTGGTCAAGTGTAAACTTAATGGTAGCAGTAGCAGTGGATCAAAGCCCAAGAAGGAGGATGAGAATGCAGCCCTCGCATCTAAGGGGTAGCAGGAGCAGCAGAAGAAGAAGAAAGATATTTCAAAGATCAAGTGCTTCCGGTGTGGAAAACTTGGTCATTACACTACACAGTGTCCTCTCACGAAGAAGGACAAAGGACATGAAGCATGATCTGAAGGTTGCATCCGCACAAATTGAGGAGGATGAGTTTGCCATGATTGCCCAGAGGTGGGGTGATATTGAACTATAGTTCGAAAGAACTGCAGATGGGCGGGATCCCTGAGGAGTCCACCTCTCGGATCAATACCTTGCTACCGGAGCCCAGATCAAAAGTAGCAGGATGGACCAATGTCAGTTTGTTCAGAGGAGTGTCGGAGTGACAATTGCAGTGGCTAGGAGCGCTAGAGACTTAGCAATGCAGAGCTAGAGCTGGCAGCATTGCAGTTGGCACAGAGCAGAGTCAGCAGCAACGCAGAGCATTTAGAGGGTCAGCGTAGAGGCTAGCAGTAGTCAGAACTCTAGCAACATATGCATCATGTTGAACACCAGTTCAGTAATTTTGGATGCTTTTCCGTTGCTGACGCAGTAGCAAAGGCAGTTGGAGAAGGTAGCAGTGTAGATGCAATGTTGGCAGTGGTAGTGCCAGCAGCAGCATAGATGCAAAATTGAGAGGGAGTTGCAGTATTGATGCAGTGTTGGCAGTGGCAGTGTCAACAGCAGTATAGATGCATCATGCAACATTTGCGCAGTAGTTGGTGAGCAGTGATGTCAGACATCAACAGCACAGAGAGAGATGTTACAGAACGGGGTGATGCTTCAGCAGGTTTCATTACTAGAGCACATTCCTTGCTAAGAGGGAGTGTTGATTTCTAGTAGCATCGAATGTGCTCTAAGCCTCAAAATTTGTAGGGAGGCTTGAACACATTTATTTCACAATACCCAGAAATCGTTTTGGGAAATTCCACCCAGATACAATTTTATTAAAATAATTTATTACTTTTAATGGGTGCCTAAGTCTAAACTTAGGAAATTAAAATAATTAAAGGGTATTAATCTCACTATGGGTGAAACTTCTAGAAGAAGACTAGGATCAAGCCAAAATGATTTGAGCCATTGATTAGGATCTAATATGGGTCGTTGGTTCTCAACAAAAGGATTATGAGAGGAGGCTTGATGGGCATTTGGAAAAGATATTGAGGGGGAGATCAGAGGATTGAATTTCTAAAGCACAACATTTGCCAGGAAGAGAATTCAAAGTGATCTTTTGCAGTGAGGGGCAGGGATAGTTCCGGTTGGAGATTTCTCCTAATCCAGAAATACTCAGCAGAGAAGGCAAAGAGAGATCTGGGAGATGCAGCGTTGTGGCTAAGCTAACTAGCGTAGGTTGATGTAGAGGCAGCATAGAGCCTTAAGGAGGTCCGAAAATTTGCTGGAGGAATCGATATCAGAAGCCGGAAGTCAGGGGGGTGAGATCGAGAGGTGAAATTCGAGGTTCCTAGGCAACAAATCGATCAGCAAAAGGGGTGACGTTGTCCCTAAAGGCTGTGACGCTGGGCAGACGCAGTGACTACACAAAGGCAGCACAGCAGCCAGGGGCAGTCCATTTAGTGGCTGGATCAGCCAAGATCTCCTATCATAGTGTGAGGTAATCTCACTTATCTCTCTGTCAGTGATATTCTCTGTTTTGGATAGCCAGCAGGGCATCTAGAGATTGTATTCAGAATTACTACTGCATAATAATATAACCCTCAGCGGCTGCATTGGTTTTCCTGCACTTGTCCAAAAATAACTGTGTAGATGTCGTGTATTTCTTTCTTGTTCAGTTTCTTGTTTCCGCTTTTTATTTAAATGGTGAAGGCTATAGTGTATTACTTTCAGCGTTTACTGTAGGGAACAGTAAATAATTTTGTTCAGTAATTAACAAATAGAAGAAACATAATCAGTTGTTGCAGTAGAAATTTGGGCTTCCAAATTTTCACAGAATCCTCATCCACATCAAGATCAACTTCATCTAGATCATCAACTTGATCTATATAATCGCCATCTTCAAAATCATCATCGGATAATTATGCATTTGAATCACTGTCAAAATCACTTTCCTTCTCTATGACACAACCTTTTTCCTGGTTAGAACATCTTTCATTGTTAGTCTCTTTCATGCCAATGTCCTTTTCTATTGTAGGTGTTGAATCTGGTGTTTTGAAAGCCTTTAATGATACTGCAAATGATTTTTTTTATTTGTTGTATTTGTTGTAATGCTTCCCCAATTTCATTTAAAAGTTTAGATTCATGGTATTCACTTAATTCCATAATTTTCTCCAATTTCATTTAAAAGTTTAGATTCATGATATTCACTTAATTCTATGATTTCAGGATCTAAATTTAATCGCAGATTGTGCAGCGGATAACGTCTGAAGGCTCGAATGGATCTGATACCACTGAAGCGACAAAATTTATAGTTGTTTGTGCTTTTAAATGTAAAATACACAATGTATTGCAAGTAATATTTTTACTAATAAGATGAATGTACAAGTGTGTTGAACATTTTTTTTTTTTTTAATCTAGGATAATCGGTCACTAGTGAACAAGTATGTTGAATGTTACAATGAGGGCCCACTTATATCCCTGAGCAGGTGCCCTTTCATGATTGGTCATGTCTTTTAAACATGCCTTCCCATTTAACTAACGACTATTTGATTAATCATTATGATTATTTATGATTTATATTTGTTTATATTTATCTTACTTTTATATAAATTATATTCATAACAGACATTGAGGGATCTGAGTTATTTAATTTTTATGAAGTTTCATAAAAATTAAACTTTATTTTATGAAGTTTCATTTTGTCGAATAGATAGTTAGCCAGAAAATAGCCACTTTGTAGCACCAGCACCATAACTTGTATGATTTGTAGAACGATGTCTGGAAATTATGAAACTGTAGAACAATTAATTCATTATATGTTTTATGTATTAGTGGAGCCAATTTTGATTCAAATTAAAAATCAGAAAAAGCACTGCAATCAAAACTCAAGTACAAACCTTGTTGAAGCATTTGAAGTAGTTATAGTAATAGCAATGATAGTGCTTGCAAGTTGTGACAATAACGTTGCAGGGCTGATTGTGGTGTTGTTAGTTTACTTGAATATCGCTAATCTAATCATTTAAGGTTTGAGACAATAGCGAGTACTTGCATGATTTTGGTGTAACAGTTAAGACAGCTCAAGCTGGGCATAGGATATACTTGTGGCACATTAGATTGGGCATGGGAGCATTAGTCAACAGTGACAGAGCTAGCAGTAACATTGATAGAGGTTGTAAGACAGTGGTTGCAGTATGGCACAAGTTTTAGAGTGTATGATAGCATGATGGTTGCAATGTGTGGATAGCTGATGAATGCCATGGTTTTTAGTGCCTCTAACTTGCTTTGTTTGAACCAAGTTTATATGGTTGAATGTTTGATGACAGGTTGATGCTAAGCAATGTTCCACCAAGTTTCCAAGACGTGGGGGCGAGGGAACGGGGATATGCAGAAGTGGCCTAAGCAAAAGCTCCCCACCATTTTTTAGGAAATGCGAGGGGACATCAGGGCCTTAAAAACTTATAAATATATATATATATATATATATATATATATATATATCATTGAAATTTTAATATTTATACTGTAATTCTCTTTATAATTATATAATATATAACACTTAAATCATGAAGGATAAATGATAAATTGATGAATCATATAACTGAATTCTGAAACAAATTTAAAACGAAAAGCATGATATCATATAATCATACATCATACATGTAAGTTTGTAACTGTACAGTGTAACTACTAACAATGTACAATGAAAATAAATGTTTAAAGTTTTAAAATTTAAAGTTTAAACCATATTGAAGTTCCAACTAAGAATAATGAATATTGAAATAAAAGTCAAGTCAAGGCAGAGGTTCACCGAGTCAGCAGGCAGAGGTTCGAACTTCAGCGAGAGGATGTGTCTTGGCGATGGCATGCACTGTTCAGCGAGAGGACGACTGAACAGAGCGATATCATAAAAAGATGAAACAATGTGAAATGAAAATTGAAAATAAAATCTAAACCCTTCCCAGTTCATAAAAATTAGGATTTTTTTGTGTCATTAAAAAAAATTGTGATTTTTGTATAGGGAAACAACCCCTCATGACCCCACATGACCCCTTTCACCTAGAAAACAACCCCTAATGACCCCACATGACCCCTTTCACCTAGGAAACGACCCCATTTGGAGGATTCAACCCCGAAAATCGAGGAAACACGCTCTTACAAGTTTCCACACATACCCTGCTTTTTGGGAGCATGGGGAAACGACCCCAGTCGTCCCCAAGTCCCCGGAGCGCGAGGGAGCTAGGAAACTCGACCCCCAAGTGGGCGGACGTGACCCCGTGGAACATTGATGCTAAGCAATGAATTGATAGAGTTTGATGTTTGGTGCAGAAGCAAAGGCAATGAAGTGGTACATTGGCAGCAGTGAAAGCACAAGCGTAGTATAGCAGTGTTATGGGATTGTATGTCAAGTACATTGTTGCAGCAAATTGATTGAGTTTGATGTTTGGTGCAGCTAGGGTTTGATATGCAGATTGAACAAAGGCAAAATTGGTTGATAGAGATCGTATAGTAGTTTCTTATATTGCAATTATTTTGTGTTGATTCTGAACACAGGGGGATCCAATCTTAAAATTGTTATGTTGCTAGGAAACGTGGGTTCGGGGACGGGGACGGATAGGTCATTTTTTGAAACAAGGTGCGTGGGTTCGTCGGGGGTATATTATAATTTATATATATAGTATATATATTATATTTAATTATAAAATTATAATATATATGAATTTGTATATTTTTCAACTTTAAACAAGAAAACTAAAATATTTATGATTCAACCGTATTGATTTCAGAGGTTAAAGGCTGATCGAATGTCCTCTTTCAAGAGATAATACAGCGCAATTTATGTATCCTTATTCATTGTCCAAATTTCAAGATTTTTGCCAAACCCTGTAGCAGCTTGCCTACTCAAGAAATCAAGTTAATTGCAGAAGCTCTGACAATCAGCAAGTTTAAGTTCTTATGAGATGGAGCATGTTCTAGGTGTGTCCTTCGCAATGGCATTGTAAAATTTGGAAAATTTTCTCTTAAACAACATCAGACTTTGCCTTGTTAAACAACGATTTTTCAGAGAACAAGCTATGTTTATTGTTGATCCATCTCTATTGTAGAAGACCGATTTTAATGGCTGAAGGTCTATTATTTAAAGGTTGATATTCCATTTATACACTGTTGTAATGCTATCAGGTTCCACCGTTTTGACCTTCACTACCAATGTTGCACGAAGCGGGGACGAAACGGGGACGTTTTTTGGAAGCGAGGACACGGAAGCGTCATTTTCCAAAAATCTAGGAAGCGAAGCATCTCAAAAGCATCTACTAAATATATATATATATATATTATATTATTTTTTGCATTTATATTAAAGAAAACATCCAAAATACCAAATTGGTTGTAGAAGTCATGAAAACATGCATATTTTTACATAAATCAAGATAGATATGGCATCCATTGTACATCAATGATTAATTATTCCAACATCAACCATCTACAATCTAGATTTCTCTTCTCTAGCCTTTGCCTCTACTTCAATTCTATAGGGATTTTAGTCAACATTGCCTAATTTTGATCAAACAACGTATCCAAGCCTTATAATATGGTAGAGAAAGCTTAACATGCCTGATCAATGATTTTGACTTGAGTGAAGGTTACATATTTGCCAAGGCCATGACAAAGGAGTTCAACAATCAATAACACCAACATTGGGGGGGTACATATAGGGCTTGTTGCTCTTGATTAAATGCCAATCACATGCCCTCATACATGATATAATCCAATGAAACGCCACAATCCCATTGATCCTGAAAATTGTTAAGTCTGCTAAATTTTTGAATGGGATATGAAATTTTATTTTCTCCATATGAAGTCTGATGAGGTTGGAACCACTCTCAAACATCCTGAGTCATTTCATGGTGATGTTAAAAATTTAAGTAAAAGGATGGAAATGAAAAATAAAGGAAAATGTCACTTTTACTTTAAGAATTTAACATTACCATTAGGGAGCACCTTGGGAGTATTTGGAAAGTGTTGAATAGTTCGAAATTTCCAAAAACAAAAAAAACTCAGCGGAACCATCCACCTTCTCTCGGATTTGCTCGCGATCCGCGATGGATACACGCCCAAACCTCCACAGATCCGCACCCGATCCTTTCTGGATCCGTGGATCGGGAAATAGGAACCGCGCATTGGGCAGTAGGAGATGCGGATCGGGGCCCCACGAATCTAATTTTGCAGGAACCGCCAAAAAAAAAACAATCCATGGATCCGATTTTCCAATCCGCGGTTCCGCCGAAGGATCGGTGGCAGATCCGTACAAGATGCGGATCTACCTTTGGATCCTTGGGGTGGGGGAGACAATGCCTACAACACTGTTCACTACATCTATTAGTGTCTATTTAATTGCATGGCTGTTTATGCTCAAAAATTTTCATCATTTTAAGTTGTAACAGCAGTGAAAGTCTAATTCTGAGTTTATAAATAAGTTGTCCAGTTATTTGAAGCATTTTCCCATTGCTGCAATGACCCCTGTTCATGTCACTTAAGAGAAAATATAAAACCAACATCTACAGCATTTGTCCTTCAACTATTTGATAAAATACCTCAATTAAGACTCATTGAAACTCAATTAAAAGCTCAGAAATTTTAAGAGAAAATTGAGTATATTTGAGTTGGGAATATTACATCTACATCGACACTTTGCAATCCTTTCTGATGTATCAAAAGAACCCGGTTTATGATTTCGAAGTCTCGGGTTCTTTCAAATATAAAACCAACATCTACAGCAGTTGTCCTTCAACTATTTGATAAAATACCTCAATTGAGACTCATTGAAACTCAATTAAAAGCTCAGAAATTTTAAGAGAAAATTGAGTATATTTGAGTTGGGAATATTACATCTACATCGACACTTTGCAATCCTTTCTGATGTATCAAAAGAACCCGGTTTATGATTTCGAAGTCTCGGGTTCTTTCAAGAAGAACCGAGTTCTTCAAGGTTCTTCTCAGAGGTACCTATTCCAGCACCCAGAACGTGGGGAAGAGAACCTGGGACAAGTTCGAGAACCCCACCCTTGGTGTAAGGACCTGCGGTTCTTATTGCAACCACTAGTGCAAAGTGCGAAGGTTGGTTAGAGGCAAAGTGTGCACAAGCTAACAAAAACGACAGAGTGGTCACTTATGAGAAATGGAGGAGCGAGTCACATGTTTATATGGTGAACGAGTGAGGGTGTTCATCCTTGCTGAAGTCGACGGTGGAGAGCTATGTTTGGAGCGTTGGCCGATGGGTCGACCGAATGGAAAGACAAACAAAGGGCGTCGGTTGGAGTAAAACAAGAGTCGGCCGAGAGGTGGCACGACCACACAACAACTCGTATATATTGGACGCGTTGTTGGATCATTTGGACATTCGAACTCAAGCATTCAACAAGCAATGCAAGTGAGGAGCACACGGTGACAAGGAAAAGTGCGAAGGGTGGAGCAGGTCACAAGGAGGCGCAAGTCGTAACGCGCCCGTTCTTGGGCAGGCATACACGGTGACATCACACAGGTTTCGGTTATCAGTTGAGGGCACAGGTGAAGGTGTCGGACGTTGACACGGGGGTCTCGGGTGACTCGGGGGAGTCGCCCGCCCGTCGTGCAAGGCTTAACGCGGAGGTGGAAAAGGCGACTCGGGTGAGGTCGCCCGCCCGCCGTGTAGAAGAAAACGAAGGGTGACTTGGGTGAGGCCGCTCGCCCATAGAAACAAGATTCGGTTGAGGAGTCAGTTGGCAGCTCGTGTGAGGGCACGCCCGCCCAGCTTGGGCAAGGAACTTTGTTGTCACACGAAGGTGTGGAAAGTTGTAATTTTGGCTAAGTATGAAACTTGATGTTTCCCAAGTATACTTGTAAAGCTTTGTAACATTGAAGATTGTATAATATATTGTATTCGGGCAGACTCATTGTTCAGGGAGTTGCCCCTCCCTTTATACTATGCAATTTTGTTCTCTTGTATAATTGCTGATGATAATGAATGTGTATGCGTGTTCATTGGTATAAAGAAAATATAATAATTACTCGGTTGAGAAACACAAACTAAGTAGGACATATGGTTAGGCATAGTCCATGAACATAAGTATTGGTGAAAAGTGTTCGATGGTGCCACACCTCACCAAGAGCGGTTGAAAGACTACCGTAGGCCTAGGGGCGTGACACCTGGGTTTGGGAACCTGTGCAACATAGTAAAATTGTGAAACATGGTCCACCTGCTGATTAGGGAGGTAGGTAGGAGCTTGCATAGGGCGTCGAAGCATCCTTCTGATTACAGCTAGTAAATAGGGTGTTGGAGCATCCTTTAGGTTAGAGCCTATAAACTAGGGCGTTGAAGTGTCCTTCCAGTTGCAACTGGTGAACTAGGGCATTGGAGCGTCCTTCCAATTGGAGCCTAAATCAGGGGGTTAGAGTCTCCCTCAGTTGGAGCTGAAAATATTGATTTATATTTTATTGAAGACAAAATATTAAGAAGTGTTCAATGCGTTTTATCCTAGAAGGTTTCCACCTAAAATATATGCTGTCTATTGTCTTGATGTTTGTGCATTGTTGAATGGTGTTGTTTACTGTTAATGTGATGTTGAATTATGTTGATTTAATGTTAATGATAATTAATGCTCTATGAAGTTAAAAATACTAATTGAAGAAAAATATTGATTCACCCCCCTCTCAATATTTCGAACATGATCCACTATTTTAAGGAATCAAGCACCTCAAAATACTCAAAATCATAAAGGAAGCTAAAGTGCTCTAGAAAATTGTCCCAACACATAAGATCTTGACAATTCAACCACCAAAGGCCATCTAAGAAAAAGGGCGCTCTATAAAAGTGTGACAAAATAGAAAACCTTCAATAAATGCGCCAAAACTCATGAAAGAGTCAACAACAAGAGGACGTGAGAGGCTCCTTGGACAAGGCAATTATTAGGAATCAAATAACCAACCCAAGTTTAGCACTTTATATATGTGTGCCATGAGTGTTGGCACCCTCACTCAAGGTGCAATCAATCAAAAAATAAACCATACTAATTTGTGAAACTTAGGAGACCATGTAAGCACATTGTTACCCACCACCAGTGGATGACCCCTATAGGAGAAAATTTCTCCTAGATTTGTCTTCAGCACGCAGCGACTTGCAGTCACCAAATAGCTCAATGTGCCATTATTCTCTGCCACCTGAGCCAACAGTTGTGCCCTCGCTCATCTGTTAGGATTGTATGTTTGAAGGTGGGTATTCCAACCCAGAAGGTATGACTTTTCATTATGTAATTGGGTGTTTATGCTTGCTTTTCATAGGCACATTTGGCCATGGATTAGTGGGGGGATTCGGCGAAAAGAATGGGCTTGGATTGTACTCTTGTTCCCTTGTCCCAACCTCGAGGTTAATCTTGTATCGTAGTCACATGGGATCTCCTCTATTAGCTCCTAGCTTTAAGAGTGGCACTACATGGGAAGCCCTTCCCGCCACCATATATTTCACCCCCTCCACTCATTACAAGCCCTTTTACATTTTTCCCATCTAGGTCCACATTTGTCCATTGGGTCCACAAGATGTGAACCTCCCCTTGTCCACACTTTGGGTAGGGCCTGGAACGATGCCCCAATTTGGGAAGAGAAGCCACATATGAAGTATTATTATGCCCATTTCTTTCAAGCTTGGTTCACTTAGATGCAATAATGATTGATGTACCTAATGATGAAAGTTGCAGCATTGGATATTGTGTGCAATTGGCAAGTGGTTCCATCTATAAATCCTGGCAACTTAACTGGGGTCCAGGTCCTCTAGAGGGACATATTGACACCTACAGGGTATGAAACCGGATTCGCTCAAACTAGGTGACGTGTCTGAAACCCACGAATCGGACACGATTCGTTGGAGATTCAAATCCCAAAATGGGACATGACGTGTCCTAACGGGACACGATCGAATCCCGATCGTGTCCCATTAGGACACAACGTGTCCCATTTTGGGATTTGAATCCCAAGAAGTGAAAATTGCAGTACTCTATATGCATGGACTCTCGAGTCTAATTAATCTCAGCATTAAGGGTAGTTATGGACACTATTCAATTTTATGATGCTTGCATTAATAGATTCCTGTGTGGTAAAAGGAATGCTACAGTTCATAGCCTAGATTTTTATTAAATAAGTATATACTATACAATTGTGTGAAATCCTACATGTTGTGTCTACACTACTGAAAGAATGGTGATCATAATCATGAATTAACTTTAGCTATACGTGCCACAAGAATGCATCACAGTGATTGAGTGGCTGATTGTAATTACTATGTCTAATCCTAGGCTGCAAGAGAATAGATATATATATATATATATACCCAGCTATTTTATTAACTGTTCTTGAACACCTATTTGAAACCCAGATAATACAAATGATACCATGTGAAGTACGAATAGTTCACCCTGTGTGCAATTCTGGAAATTAATCTCTTGTTGGGCAGAACATCATATGTTATTGTAGTCTCTACAGGTTTAAACATATAAATATTACAGTGCACAGAGATATGAATGTACAATACGCCCTCTCATAAATATAGTTGTATGTAATTATTATTTTCTATTTCTATTTGCCATTGGCATTGCACTACCTATGTAACACATGTTGATTTGATGACTTAATGAGAAAACTACAGTTGTCAATGTCTTTATCTTACTATCTTGTAAGTTGTCTTTCATTTATGAATAATGATTTATGTGACATGTATTTGAATATTGTATGTACTATGCATGCTATAATGTTACTAACTTACTTTGTAAACAGTAAAACTAACATCTAGATGAATATCTATGTTTGAAATCAATGAATTTGCATCATTAATGAGAATTTGTGTAAGAAATATTTAATTTTTAATATATATATATATATATATATATATATATATTTAATAAAATAATGTATAATGAATCCTACGTGTCCTGTTCCGGGGGGTCAACGTGTCCGAATCCGACACTCGAATCCCCGTATCCTACGAATGTCGAATCCTCGTGTCAGGTGACTTAGCCTACAAGTGATGCGTTGAGAGCCATGGGACTCCGAGAAGTTATAGAGCATCATTTATAGACATGGGCACCTTCAGCACCCATTGTGTTCCTACATTTGCCTTGTTACTCATGGGTTGATGCACCTATGCCAGTATGCACCCAGCCAACTTAGCAAATTGATCCAGGTCCCAGATGAGGTTTGTCTCATGCCTGGAGACATGGGAGGGCTAGCACCATCTTCAGTGCCCTCAACGTTGGAGCAAATTCAGGCTTATTCATCACTTGGAGACCCATGAGATCCAGTTTAGTGTCCCAAACCCACATTTGAGGGCTATAGGATGATTTGCAGAGAAATCTAGGGACCAACCCCTAGACCTTGATTTTAGGAGACCTCTACACTCATCATGGCACTAGAGGAGCTCAATGCATGCCCTAGAAGGGCCTACGACAACATGAAGTTGGAATTTTGGCCCTCCTTTTGGACATTTATTTTGTTTTTACATTGGCTACATGGTCAGCATGTGACCTTGGCTAGTTTTACCCCAATATTTTATGATTTATGGAGCTTATAGGCTAAAATTAAAGTTAGTAGGACATGTATATATTAGAGATCATTTCATTTGATCTCTCAACATCATCACACTTGGAAATTCAGCTTCTTTGGAGAATTCAACCTATCTAGTGAATTTGCGCTTGTTCTCTTTGTGGAAGATTTGGATCTATTGGGTGCATTTTGACATTTGGGGCTTATTCTTAGATATTTCTTGGAGATATTCTTTGGAGAATGGAAGGAATTTTTGCATGTTATCTTGTAAGTGTTCTTTATTGTTGAAAATCTATTTTCTATGTCTAATGCATGGAATTTTTTATTGTAGATCATGGTAAAATTGTGCCCTAATTTGTTGAAAATTAATTGAATTAATTTCTAGATGAGCATTGCATACATTACTCATGTATAACATGTGAAGAATAGTCCTAGTGGTGAACTCATTATAGCTTTCCAATAAAAACCCATTTTTCGTTGAGTGGGTAAATGCTCGAAATTTGCTTGCTACAGCATCAAATTTCAACCTCCTTGAAAACAAGTTTAGCTAACCTAAATCATCGTAGACTCCATTCTCCCAAGGAACAAGGCACTAGCCCAACTTGTTGATGATCAATCACATCTTTTATCCATCTTTTCTATCTCTTAATTTCGGTCCTTTCAAGGCTAGAGAAAAAATCTAGAGCTTGGTGCAAATTTCTAGGGAGAGAAGATTTTGGTGGTTGGAGAGGCTAAACATCAAGTAGGTAGGGTTTTCCATAAAACCTATCAATTTTGTGGGCATCCACTTCAATTTTATCCATAAATTTTCTTGCCCTAGGTGTTTGCCCTAAGAGGGAAACCCTAGCTTTTCTCCCCTCAGCTTAAGGACTTTATTGAAGGTTTCATGAGCCTTGGCTTAGCTAATATTCATTGTAAGAAACATTTTCTCTTTGTCTTGACTTTGAGTTACTCCAACACTTGTCAAATCAACCAAACCCTAGGTCTTGTGCCTTCATTTCTAAGTATCTTCATAGAAAGCAAATTGCTTCATAGTGAAGCCTCAAACCAAGATTGTGTCTTTCTTGAAGACAACCTAGCAAGATCATTTCATACTCTAACTCTAGAATATCTATTATAAGTGATCTCTTTCCTACCAGGACTCCTCCCATCGGTGAAAGTCTATAAAGAGCAAGGGGTTTTGGCTATGGTGATAGTGGGCCACTACCCCATTGTTACTTATAGGTCTAGTTTATACTTTGTAAGGTTTCCCTCTACAAGGCTTGTTAGATTTTGCAACAACAAACCTATCATAAGTAGGGCCCTTATATCCTATGCTAGCGATAGCAACAGCATCCCACATTGTTTGGTTGAATAGATCGTTCTTGGCAATTTTAAAGGGTATGACACTCCATTAATCCTTGCCCACAACCTTATCCACCTCATCCGTTTCCATATTTTTGGGACCGAATGAATTGAAGGAAGTCCCCATGTTCTACTCTTAAAACAAAAGAATGGTGATGTGGTTCTTGTTAAAGGTAAAGCAACCAAGCTCTTTTCTATCCCCCCACTACCACAAATAAACTTGTATTTCTCCTTCCTACTACACCAACTGCAACTTCAATTGACAAAACTTATTTTCATCTTTATTTGCTTCACTCCAACAAGAACTGCAAAAGCTTGTCATTGAATTCATGAGGAGACAATCTGAGAAAGCTTACAAATTCTCCCTATGATCCTAGGCCAACAGCAACATTGCCCATTGTTTGGTTGCATAGATTGTTCTTGGCAATGTTAAAGGGTTTGTAACTCCACTAATCCTTGCCCACAAACCTGTCCACCTCATTCGTTTCTATATTTTAGGGACATAATAAATTGAAGGGAGTGCCCACGTTCTACTCTTAGAACAAAAGAATGGTGATGTGGTTCTTGTTGAAGGTCAAGCAACCAAGCCCTTCTTGACCCCCCCATACCACAAATATGTTGAGAATTATAGCCCAAACAAGAACTTCTGCACATGTTAAATGTGAACATGCGAACATGCAAAAAATAGTTCGAGATATTTCAAAAAAATTGAAAGCAATTCTAGTTTTGGAAAAAGTATTCTATTTTGTAATCTACTTTAATAAAAAAGTGAAAGTCTTATATTTAGTGGTTGAGTCTAAAATTGCACTTAGAATGGGAGTAATTTTGAATAAAATCCCCAAAACTATAAAGACAAGGCAAGGTAGAGGCTTTCTCACATACTTTGAGTGAGAAAGAGTGAAAGAAGGAAGCTATGGAAGAGGCATTCCTAGGCAGTACACAATTCAAGACAGCAATTTTGTGTAGTCATATGGATGATACCATACAAATTCGTATAATCATACAAAATCCATACAGCAACGTCATACAGTGGTCGCGCAATCTATATAGCAGTGTTGCATAATAAATAATTGTTATTATTGATTTTCCAACAATTGTACCTCTCAAACAACTTGTAGAACCTCAAATCCAAGGCGTAGTTGGTATTTGTGCATGTTGTTTTTCTGGGGCGTGTCACTCACCCAATTGAGAAACCCCTAGGAGGAAAAAATTACATGTATTCAGCTTGCTTGTTACTGCTAATTATTGTAGCATCGGATGTGTTCTAGCCTTGAAATTTTGTGAAGAGGCTAGAATACATGAGATCTTCAAAACCCAGAAATCATTTCTAAAAACTCTGCTTAGAAATGACTTTATTAGATTATTAACCAATTTTTAAATATTTCCTAAGTCTTAACTTAGGGAATATGGTTAATTAATCAGTGTTAATTAAGTCAAGGCGAGAATCATCTAAAAACTCAAACGAATCGATCTAGAGATGATCCTAGCCATCGATTATGTTTTAATTTTGGTCGTTGGTGCTCCAACAGAGGATTATAAGAGGAGGTCGATGTGGTGATGGAGAATACACATGAGAGATTTGATTTCTAAGCAGATTGATTTCCAGAGTAGCAGCAATCAATTGCCGGAGAGAGAGCTAGAGATCGAAACAGTGAGGGGTAGAGACAGTGAAGCCGAAGGAAGATTTCCAGATCTGGTGAGTGCATTTACAAAGAGGCAGAAGAGCCACTGAGAGGCTCACCCTGGGGCAACGCAGTAGCCTCTAGAGGCAGTTTCAATTCTGCTCGGGAAAAGTTGAGTTTCAATGCCAGAGGCTGGACAGATGTTATGGGGGCCAGGAGAAACATTTTCCCAGACAATAACAGACTAGACAGCTTGAGGAGAGGCTGATACAAACTGAGCACAGAAGGGACTATGCTAGGGTGACGCAGAGCCAGCGCAGAGGCAGTTTGGACGGCTCATTTGGAGTTGCAGTGAGAATCTGGATTTCCTGTGGCGTAAGGAAAATTCCCCACTATATTTTTGCCAGTATTTTCTCTGCAGGATTGCCAGTATTTGGCATCCAAATTGTACTCAGATTATTTCGTTGTTGCTTAATAATAAAACCCTCAACTGCTGCACCGGTTTCCCAAGTTGGGCTTTTCCGAGGACTTTTGTCCAAAAATAACCATGTTATTTTTATGTGTGTGTGCTAGCATTTCTTCTAGCATTTATTCTTTCACAGTTTTATTTGTATAGATTGCAGTGTGATTTATTCAGTATTTGTCGTAGCAAACAGCAAATAATTTGTTAAATTAAATTAACAATTAGGATGATTTTGTAGCATATCTTGCGAATACATTGCATTCAGTTTGTTTATAGTCGACGTTTCGAACCAGCAACGATGCTTTCACATCCTGATGATGAACCATCATTGCTGGTTCGAAACGTCAACTGTAAACAAACTAAATGCGATGTATCCGGAAGATATGCCACAGAATCAAGAAACTTGCAGAAACCTCAAAGACAAAATTAGGATAATAGTTTCTTGTTGCTGCAATAGGATTCCAATTTGGAATTTTCACATGGTATCAGAGCGCAGTTGATCAGCGGGAGAGCTCAAGCAAAAGAAGGAAAGGAATTTCGCTGCTCGGCAAGGGCAGCAGGCCGAAATTCCCAAGGGCAGCATAGTCATTCTGTCAAGAGGCAGAGTTACTTGTGGAGGTTCGATTTTTCTGAGTGAGGGGCAAAAAAAATCGATCCTACCAGATCGAGTGATTCTAGAGGCAGAGGGAGCAGCCCAAATTTTTCGTTGAGCATATCTCCAACTGGACATAGTGGTTTTTGCAGCAGTTCGCTAGAGCAAAGGTAGCGTCGTGGTGGAAGAGAGAAGAGCACATATAGAGAGAAAATTTTCCTCAAGGAACTTCTAGTCTCAAGAAGTTTGTTTTTTTTCTTGCATATCGGCAGTCGATGTGAGCAGAGTTTCTCACTCTAGATGGGAATGCGAATAGCAGAGCAGCAATCGAGCGAAGAAAAGAGCAAATTTTTGATAGTTCATTAAGATGGCCACTATTGGACTTCGTGATCAGGACAGGTTGGATGGAGCTTCCAACTACGTCATCTGGAAGGCAAGGATGTCCTTCCTTCTAGATGAATATGGTCTAAAAGCATATATTGATGCAATGGTAGCAATTCCCATGGATTCAAATCAGCTAAAAGAGTACAAGAAGGAGATGGCACGGGCGAAATGGTTGATCTTAGATGGAGTCTAGGATCATGTTGTTCCACACATAGCTGCCAAAGATACTACCAAGCAGATGTGGGATGCTCTCGCCACATTGTATCTGGGTACTTCCGAGCAGCAAAAGATGTAACTCGAGGAGAAGCTAAGGCTCATCTGGATGCAGAAGGGGGAAGGCATAGACCCCTTCCTCACCAGGATTCAGGAGGTCCGGGAACAGTTGTCAGTTGTTGGGGCAACGCCTCTGTTGTCACTCACTGCTAAATATGCTTGAAGCTGTGAAAGGAGTGCAAAAGGGCAGTGAAGTTGAAACCATTTCCCAAGCCACAGAATGCTATCAGAGCTTAATCGGATCCCTTACACTGCACAATGCTCGAAAAGAAATTTCCAACGGTATATGGAAGTCCAAAAATGGACTTCTGGATCAGAAGTTTAAGCAAATTAAAGATAACCTTGGAAAACCTAGAAAGCAAGGAGGAAAGGACCAAATACAAAGGCAAATTGCATATCGGAAATCAGGGGCACCAGGCACAGTAAATCTCACATATCGATGGTGGACAAGTCCCGCAATCCCGCATCCCGCAACATCACAGCAAATATCGCATTCCTGCAATCCCGCATATCGACCATATCGCATCCCGCATTCCCGCGATATCACAGTCCCACAGTACCGCGATATCATAGTCCCGCAGGTCCCGAAATACCGTAATCCCGCAGTACCACAATCCTGCAGTATCACAGTAAATCCCGCATATCGACGATCGGCGTGGCGGTGAGGTTCTAACTTTAAGAACCTTGTGATATCGTCGATTTGCGATACAATGTTAGATCGTCAGGGAAAGGCCGAAATTCATTTACAAAGGAAAAGCATGGTAAAACCAATGCAGGGCCACCCCCTTCTCTCTCCTCCATGTGGCATCGGCGCATCGACATGCATCGGCATATTGACGGAGCAAAAGCCCGCGACTAGGAGAATTCGTTGTTACACTACATCAAGGCATCGATAGTGCAGGACAAAGGTTTAAAGGGCATGACGGTTCAGCAGCTATGGTTTTAAGAACAGGTGGTGCATTCAAAGCACGAGATGCACTGATCCACAAGAAGCCCACTGTGACACGGGTGTAGGAGCCAGCGCCGAAAGAAATAAAGGCAGAAAAGACAGAGGTTGGTGAAGCAGTGTAGGAAGCCATGCCTTGAGTAGAACAGCTCCTGCAACATAGATGATCACAAGATGGGCAAGGAGATCTTTATATATTTGCATGTTATGGTTATTTATTTGTTATACTATAACGTGCCTTCTTTCCTGAGGCATTTAGTTATGTAATATTTTTGGGCCACAGAGCCATTTATGATTGAGATAGCTAGTCTACCCAACAGCTGAGTCTAGACTAGAGATATTTTGTTGTAATGAATGTTCTTGCTCCCATCTCCAAGTAAATAGGGGAAAGAAAGACTTAGAAAAAGTTCAGAAATTCTATAGAAAAAACTACATGCTAGTTTCAAACTGTATCTCTTTGTAACACAGATTTTTCAAAATATCAAGGGAATGGTGTTGATTCCCTCTTCAAGAATTACGGTATGTGTTCCCTCTGTTAAAACCCATTTTGTGTTCATATTTCTTCTCTGTATTCATGCAATTATAGCGGGTAGAAATATTTCAAACTTCCTCAAAGGTTTATTTGTATTGATATGTGAATGCAAGTGCCTGTAATTATATCACAGATTCACTTGTCTCAATACTGTTAATGCATATACCTGTGTGGACTATTGAAATCATATCTTTAAATCCGCAACCCATGAATCATAGCATTCAGCCCCTCCTTCATCCTAAATTTCTACTTGTAACTCAAATAAGTATAGAAATCCTTAATACCTCAAGCTCTATGTGTTAAGTGTAGATGTCTTGAAGCCTTATGCTCTATGTGATGAGTTGCTCCTACTCTTTGTCCTCTCTCATCTGCTCTGCAAAAGCTTATTATGCTGTAAGCCCTTGAAATACTCGACCTCCACTATTTTTATGCATATTTCTGAGATCTGGACCTGTGAAGTACCAGAAATCCATGTCTTATCTCTTTGGATAAATGAACCAACCCATTTCCTATAAATATATGTATCTATAGCACATAAGTGATGTCTCCAATTTCCTGTAAATCATTTGAGACACACAAATCTAGATGTGCCCAGGCACTGGTCTTGTAAGCAATCCAAGGTTGTCTCTGGGAGCTACAACATCTTTTGGCGTCGTTGTCGAGGAACGGATTAGAATATTTTTCCCTGGATACGACAAAAATTTACATTCCTTCTGTTAGGTGAGCAGGGGAAGTGTGGGTTGAAGATCTCTCACCTTGGCGACTCCACTATTTCATTCTATGGTAAACATCCTGGCGATTCCACTGTCCATTTCTCTAATTGATCATCCTGGCTTTCAAGTAGCCCCATACTCACTCTGATGCGATAGCAGCCGCAAACTTTCCCTACTTTTGAAACTGAAATCACTCATATAGGGAGGTTTTCAAGATGGCCCTTCTTGCATTTTGGGCCAACGAATTTGCCCCACTGGGTTTCTCTTCTACTGTTGGTTATCCCAATCATGTCCCTACGTTTCATGAGGGGAATACCTATTTGCCTAGATTCAGTGGGAACACACAGAGAAGACCTGACCAGCGCCTCAAAGACTTTCATGAATGCATGGAGCAACAAGATATTCTTCTTGAAGATGTACAAATGAAGTTGTTCAAATTGTCTTTAGATGAGGATGGTAGAGTCTGGTACAGAACAATTCCTCGTGACAGCAGATCTTCCCTAAGAAGTTTTCATACAGCATTCAATCACCATTACAAAGAATTATATCCACTGAATGCTCTATTTGAAGATTGTTGCGCATATTTCTAATGATGAAGACATTCCCGAGGTTGATGACTCTGCTGAAGATGTTTGTGGAGCTCCACACCAGGAAAGAATCTACTCGCATCAAGAAGCATCACCCACTGAGCGAGAAATGAAGAAGGAAACATCATTGAGCTGCCAACAAACCCTCCGAGGTCTGATTCGGCCAAATGTGATGTTTCCCCTTCTTATGAGGAATACGACTCTGGTGAAGAGTCAAGTGATGCAGAGCCACAACGCTTCCAGTGAGGGGAAGCTGCGCAAGAAGAGGAAGCCCACCAGGAAGTCAGCGAAGAGCCTCCAGTTCGCAATGCTCATCTTTCGCCTGGAGAACCCAAGACCCTCCTCCAAAGCATGATTCATATTATTCAGAGGAGGAAGAGATGGCCGTTGGTGTCGAAAAGGGGTTGTTTACCAACAAGTAGGGAGAAAGCTCCCAACAGCAAAACTTTCAAGAAGAGCCCGGAGTTGAAGGGCCAAGCAGTGCCTGTGATTATTTATTTCAGAAAGGTCCCTGCCGGGAAGTCTCAGTAGGCCCTCTCGTCTCTGACTCTTGCAGCTCAAAAATTGAAGATTCTACTGTAAATTTCCAGGAAGGTTGGCCCGTCAACAAATAGGTAACAAATGATCAGCAACAAGCTTTTCTCGAAAAGTCTAAAGTTGTGGAGCTGAGAAGTGTTTGTGGCTGCCCTGGCCAAGAGGACATTGGCCAGCAGACTGCTCATGAAAAGGAGGCAGCTGCAAATTTTCCCTATGAATTCCATGACCCTATGGCTGAGTACATGAGCATATTTTTAAGCCAGCAGCAGAGGTTGTTTCAGCGGCATGTATAAGGTTCCTTGTTTGAAGACTTTTCATGGTGCATGCTTGTTTTTATTTTTAATTTTCAACAGCGTGAAGGCACTAGGTCCAACACCCAAATGCTAGTCTGGCTCCATTGGAGGGTTGAACTCACCTAGGTGAATTAAGCTCTGGTGCATAAGTAGGAATGTACATAAACAAGTTCACCAGCTGAGCATTTTCTTTTCAGCTTGTTAGAATTTTTATTTCTGCATTTTTTACATTGATGAAGAATGTCCCATGGAGATTTTGCTGGTTACAAAGTTCATATATTTCTGACTCAATGCCCAATGGTGAAGGATACTGGTCTATAGGTTCTCAGCACCTTGCTAGCAAAGCACTGTCCCCAATAGGAGCCAATATTGTCACTCACTGCTAAATATGCTTGCAGCTGTGAAAAGAGTGCAAAAGGGCAGTGAAGTTGAAACCATTTCCCAAGCCACAGAATGTTATCAGAGCTTAATCGGACCCCCTCCATTGCATAGTGCTCCGAAAAAGCTTTCCAATAGTATATGGAAGTCAAAAAATGGACTTTTGGATCAGAAGTTAAAGCATATTAAAGATAACCTTGGAAAACCTGGAAAACAAGGAGGAAAGGACCAAATACAAAGGCAAATTGCATATCGGAGGTCAGGGGCCCCGGGCACAATAAATTTCGCATATCGGCGGTGGACAAGTCCCGCAGTCCCGGAATCCCGCATCCCGTAACATCACAACAAATCCCACATATCGTCCATATCGCATCCTGCATTCCCGTGATATTGCAATCCCACAGTCCCGCGATATCGCAATCCCGCATCCCGCATATGATTGGTCCTCAGAGCTGACATGGCAGCTGATGTCGTCATTGATATGGCAGTACGGACGCTGACGTGGCAGTATGGGTGGACACATGTCAAGTAGTTTCGACATTTTCAGGGGTCCTATAGGTGCATTTCTGGGTGACACGTACAACGATGACATCATCCTGCATATCGGCAATTGCAACTGCCTAGGGGAGAAACTTATGGAAAAGTGCATTCAGCATCGGGATGTGGGATTCTAAGTAACAAAGAAAAAGGACCTCGGATGCGATAAGTTATTGCGATCTATTTGATAAGGTCTTCACGTCTGGGATATCGGCTAATGCGACATAAGGGGCTACCAAAGGCATTTCAAGTTACAAAGGAAAAGGCCCCTGAGCAGTGGTTGAAAGCCTTAGCGCCCAAATGGCTAAGTCCCTGGTTCCAACCCCCAGTCATATGAGGAGAGTCACACAAGTGGCTATAATAAAGAGAGGCTAAGGTGGAAATCGAAAAGTGCTCGTTTCGCCTGTTTTAGAGGTAAAAAGCCCATGGCTTAGAGACTTCGTTGTTATACTACATCAAGGCATCGATAGTGCAGGACAGAGGTTTAAAGGGCATGATGGGTCAACAGCTATGGTTTTAAGAAGAACAGGTGGTGCATTCAAAGTATAGGATGCGCTGATCCAGACGAAGCCCACTGTGACACGGGTCCGGGAGCTAGCGCCAAAGGAAATAAAGGCACAAAAGACAAAGGTTGGTGAAGTAATGCAGGAAGCCGTGCCTTAAGTAGAACAGCTCCTGCAACAAAGATGATCACAGGATGGGCAAAGAGATCTTTGTATATTTTCCATCTTATGGTTATTTATTTGTTGTACAGTAACGTGCCTCCTTTCCTGAGACATTTAATTCTATAATATTTTTGGGCCACAAAGCCATTTATGACTGATATAGCTAGTCAACCCGACCGCTGAGTCTAGACTAAAGATATTTTGTTGTCATGAATGTTCTTACTCCTGTCTCCAGATAAATAGGGGAAAGCAAGACTTAGAAAAGGTTCAGAGATTCTATAGAAAAAACATGTTATTTTAAGATTGTATCTCTTTGTAACACAGATTTTTCAGAATATCAAGGGAATGGTGGTGATTCCCTCTTCAAGAATTACAATATGAGTTGCCTTTGTTAAAACCAGTGTTGCGAAAACCACGATTTAATTGCGATTTTTTAACTCGGCGGATATTATCGCTCGATTTTTACAAAGTTTTTTTCAAAAAATCGCAATTTTCTCCAAAAAATCGTGATTCGAAGGGAAAAAATCGTGACCCTCCGAGACAACGCATTTTATAAGCAAATTGATGAGTTTTATTTCTCATTTTAATAGACAGCATACTTGTTTGAGCACTGAGGAGAGGAAGGCGTCTACTAGGGCAGAGGAGGAGAAAAACGAGAGATTTTAGCATCCCAAGCAAGAGAACTTCGTGTTTGGACCAAATTTCTTCGACAAACTGTGGTTTCCAGATATGGGCACCAAATTTGGCCATTTTGTTTTGGTATTTTCGTGTTTTTGCTTGGGTTTCTATAACCCATTGATTATCAATGATTTTTGAGTGGATTTGATAGTGTTTTTTTTTTCATTTTTGTTACATAGAGTGGAGAGGATTCATTTTGGTCAAAAATGCAAGAACTTGATTGTTAGATTTATTAGTTTAATTTTTTCTTGTGCTCTATTTTTTCATCATTTTTTATTGGGTTTGAATGTGCATTTTTCTATTATTGTTGGATTGAGTTGAGGGTTTTTTTTTGTTTGTCAAAAATTCAATGTGTTGTGTCATGTACATAATTTTTATTTTTATTTTTTAAACTTGCAATTCTTATTGTGCCATAGGTTTAACTTCAAACTTCATCTTACATTAAAACTCAAGAGTTCAACCAAGTTACAAACATGCCAAGGAAATTGGACCCCCTGTGGGAATTTGGTGAACTTGATGGAGTGTTTGATAGAATAAACTTGTCTTGCAAGTTGTGTGGGTAACATATGTCGAGGGGGGTTTATAGATTGAAGACTCACCTTGCACAAATCCCTAGATGTGATGTAGGGTCTTGCACCAATACAAATGCGGAAATCATCCGAAGAGCCATGAGATCATTGGAAGAATTAGAGCAAGACAAAGTGACCAAAGCAGATCTGAATAAGCAACTAGCAGGGAGTGTGTTAGGATGTGAATATGGAAGTGGCACTGGTTCTACTTCAACTTCAATGTCTACAACCAACCCTGTAGCTACCTCATCATTTTTTGTTCGTAGAACCACGATTAGTTCACAACCATCTATCACTTCAATGCTTAAAAAAAATGAGAAAGAACAAGCTGACAAGTTGTTGGGCAAGTTTCTCCTTTGGAGTGATATTCCTTTCAGCGTTGCCATGAATAATCCATTTTTCCAACCTGTTGTTGATGCTATTGCAATCGTTGGCCCAAGGTACAAAATCTCTTCTTATGATGACTTTAGAGGCCACATTCTTCAAGATGAAAAGGTTGACTGCACCAAAAGATTAGAGGAGTTTAGGGCATCATGGGCATAAACAGGATGCACTGTGATGTCAAATGGTTGGACTGACCAAAAGGGGAGAACCCTTATAAACTTCTTGGTTGGGACAATGTTTATGAAATCTGTTGATGCATCTTCACATATCAAAGACGCAAAATTATTATGTGATTAGTTGGATGTGTTTATTTTGGAGGTGGGTGCAGAACATGTTGTCCAAGTCATAACGGGCAATGCTGCAAATTATGTGTTGCTAACAAGATGCTTATGGAGAGGCATCCTACTTTATTTTGGACACCTTGTGTTGCACGTTGTATTGATTTGATGTTGGAAGACAGGAAAAATTTCCTTTATCAAAGATATTGTTGACACGTCAAAAAGCATTACAAAATTTATGTATAATCATGCATCTGTGCTTAGCTTGATGAGAAAATTCACCAACAACAAGGAGTTGGTGCGCCTCGCCATTACACGGTTTGGCACCAGTTTCATATCTCTTCAATCCCTCTTGAATTCTATGTGGGATGTAAAGAGAATGTTTCTTTCAGATGAGTGGCACTCTTTGACATTTAGCCACAAACCAAAGGGAGAGGCCATATGCAGATTAGTTTCATATCGGGAAAACTTTTGGGTGGGAGTGCAGGAGGTGTGCAGTGTTACTGAACCTTTGGTAAAGGTTCTTCAATTAATTGATGGTGAGAAGCCCGCAATGGGCTATTTGTACGAGGCCATGGACAGGGCCAAAGAATCTATTCAGGCCTACTATGATGATAAGGGAGATGAGAGGTTTCAGAAACAACTCCTCCTATGGAAAGTGATTGATGAACAATGGAACAACACACTCCATCGTCCCATTCATGTTGCAGGGATCTACCTGAACCCCGCATTTTCTTATCCATGTGGGTTCTTATTTGATGCTGAGATCATGGATGGATTCTTAACCTGTGTTCAAAGGATGGTGTGATCTCTAGCAGAATGTGCAGAAATCTCCAAAGAAATGGATATATACAAGATGGCAGGTGGCACATTCTAGTTTGAAATCGCTGTGGTTGATAGAAAGACTAAAATGCCAGATATTTTTTAGTTTGTTTCAAATTTCATTGTCTCTTCAAGTTCATAACTTCATACTTTGTTTCAAATTTCAAATTTCATTTTTTTCTTATGTTTATCTTATTTGTAATTTTATTGTAGATGCATGGTGGACTCGCTATGGTGCCAAAGTACCCATCTGCGAAAGCTTGCCATTCGAATCCTCAGCCAAACATGTAACTTGTGAGGATGCGAGCGCAACTAGAGTGTATTTGAAAAAATACACAACAAGAAGCACAACAGGTTAAACTTAAAACTTAAAATATTCCAAATTTCCAGTTAATTTTTTGAATTCATTAAATAATATTTTTTTGTAATTATTATCGTATGATCTTTGTACAGGTTGGAGTCCCAGCGATTTAATGACATGGTCTACGTCTACTGCAATCTTTGATTGTGGGTGAGGCAACTTGAGACGATACTTGATATGGAGGCCATCTCATTCGATGGGATTGACACCACTGCTGCATGGAGGGTTGAGGCCGAGAGGCCTCTCATGGAGTCTGTCAATGATTGGTTAGAGCAGGAGGTAGTGGAAGGCATAGAGGGGGAGCAGAAGGAGGAGGAGGAGTAACAGGAGGAGGAGGTGACACCACCTACCCAAGCTAACCCTGCCACCAGTAGAAGACGTGGTCTACCTCTTGTAGCTCCTAGTTCTTCAATTTCTAGAGCACAGCAGAGTCCATTGCCAACTCCACCGGCATCTACATCTAGAAGGGAAGAGAAAGCTATTGCATTTTCTCGCAAGAGGGGTAGAGGAAATCAGTAGTATTAGTTATTTGGTTCATTTCATTGTATATGACATTATGACTCATGATATGAGATACATTATTATATTTTTTGTTGATATTTGAGGCTGAGTTGGGACTTAGGAGTCAAGACTTACTATTCAAGACATGATTCATTGTTATGTGTGATGTAGCTCTATAAATGATATTACACATCTTATATATTAGTTCTTTTATCATATTTATGTGTCAACGTATTTATTTTATGTTGTAGATGCTTTAGATATTAAAAAAATTGAAAAAAAAATGAATATTTTTGTATTTTACGATTTTTTCCCAATTTTTACGATTTTTTCTGATTTTTTCCCCTCACCAATTTAATCTCGATCGCGATTTTCCCAACATGGTTAAAACCACTGTTTTAAAACCAAGCCGAATCGACTATGAAACGGTCGAGTCAGTTTGAGTTGAAGGGTGACCAGGTCGAATCGATGGGCAACTCGGTTTAGCCGACCGGGCTGTTATCAAACCGGCCAAATCGGATACCAACTCAGTTGACTTGGTAACAACCCGACCGCCTCGGTGGGAGCGGTCGTAATGCGTCCTTTTTTCTAACTTGGGATTTTGGGGAGCCCAAAGCCCATTCTAATGTGCCTTTGGGTCTTTTGGGGTCCATTTCCCTCTCATAAACCCTATAAAACCTACCCAACCCCTCTCATTTCCTCACAGCCATCTCATTGCATTTGAGTGAGAATTTGTGAGAAGTTTGTGAAGAGTTGTAGAGTTTGTTTTTGAAGCAACAGTGAGGAGTCTTAAGCAAGCATTGTAACAAGAGTGGGGAGCTTCTTGGGCAACCATTGGAGCAGCATTGAGGAGTTGGTTTGTTGGAGCAACTTTAAGGAGGCAGTTTGTGCCTAGAGGTATTTTTTTCACTTCTAAAAAACTATTTTTGCTTATTTATATTTTTGTGCAAATCTGGAAATTGAAAAGAGTGTGTTTTGTTAAAGAAATGAACATTGAAGCAATGCTATTTTTTTGTTTTCATTTTCAGATTTTTTTTCTTTCATTTCCAAGTCAAAAAATGGCACCTAGAGTGAAAGATGTTGCTTGGGCATATGTTGAAATGGTTGATAGTCAAATGCATTGCAAATTTTGCCATAGAAAAATTAAGGATGGTCCTGGGGGCATTAATAAGCTGAAACAACACTTGGCAGGGATTAGAGGCCAAATTACTCCATGTGAATCGCCAGAAATTGGGGAGATTAAGGAGTTGTTAAATAGCTTTGAGAAGTTTAAAGAAGAAAAGGCTAGGCAAAAATAAATAGAGGTTGAAATTGGGAGGAAGAGGAGTATACAAAAAATGATGGCTACCAACCCCCATTTTGATTTTGTGGGTTCTTCTTCTATCCCTTGTACTAATGCATCCAACCCCTTTCGATATGTTCCTACCTCTTTGGAGTCTATTCAAGAAAAGGGTAAGAGTAAAATGAAAAAGAAGGGTGATATGAATATCAAAAGTTATTTCACCGTCACACCTTCCTCTCCATCAAATGCACATGGCCCTGAAGCTAGTAGAACTTTGCAGCCCACTTTAGATGACCATTGGAAGAAAGCATTGAGGGAGACTGCTTGTCATTACATATGTAGATGGTGGTATGACGCTGACATCCCCTTCAATGCTTCCCGTTCACCATATTAAGAGCCTATGTTTGATGCCATATTTGCTACTAGAAAAGGCTTCAAAAGCCCTACTATGCATGAGATAAGGGGGTATCATTTGCAGAAAGAAATTTCCTCCATTAATGAGTATTTGAAAGATTTCAAAGACTCGTGGGCAAGAACAGGATGTACCATCATGTCAGATGGATGGACTGATCAAAGGAACCATGCCATCACAAACTTTCTTATCTTCTACCCACAGGGAACCATGTTTCTAAAATCAGTTGATGCATCTGATAGGGTGAAAAATGGACAATTGTTGTTTCAACTATTGGATGAGGTTGTTGAGGAGGTGGGGATGGCTAATGTTGTTCAAGTCATCACAGATAATGCCTCTAACTATGTACTTGTTGGTATATTGTTAGAGGAAAAACACAAAACCATATTTTGGACCCCATGTGATGCACATTGCACAGACCTCATGCTTGAGGATATTGACAAATTAGATTGGGTCAAAAACAATGTATATCATGCCAAAAGCATAACAAAATTTATCTACATTCATTCATGGATTTTGAGCCTTACGAGGAGACAGACAAGGGGCAAGGATATTATTAGGTCTGCCATCACTAGATTTGCTACTCATTTTTTGACATTGCAATCTATGCTTTCACAACATAGAAATTTGCAAAAGATATTTTCCAGTGATGAATGGAATCAAAGCCAGTGGTCTCTCGAACAAGAAGGCAAAGAATTGAAAAAGAAGGTTAATGAAGAAATATTTTGGAGAAAGACAATAGAGATTGTGAAGGTTGCTAAGCCATTGGTTAAGGTGCTGTTGTTGGTGGATGGGGAAAGATTGGCTATGGGCTTCATTTATGAGGCTATGAATCAAGCAAAAGAGCAAATAAAGAGGGCATACAAGGATAAAGTGGCTAAGTATGGGCCCATTTGAGCAATCATTGATGAAAGATGGAACAATCAACTCCATCGCCCTATACATGTAGCTGGATATTTTTTGAACCCACAGTGTTATTATAAGGCTCTAGCGGTAGGAGCTTTGAGTGGAGAGGTTAGAGATGGATTGATTGACTGCATTGATCGCATGATCCCATTGGAGTGTGATCAGCTGGAGATACACTAACAGGTCACAACCTTCAGCAAAGCCACAGGTACCTTTGGGAAGAACCTAGCAAAGATTGCAAGGGAAGTAGATGAGCCAGGTAAACACAAATTTCAATTTTCAAATTCTTAATACATATTTTGTTAAATCGTTTATAATTTGAAAGTTGGATATAATTTGTAATTTTGTTGAGCTAACTCATTACACTACTATGTTTTTTGTAGCACAATGGTGAGAGGCTTTTGGTAGCCATTGTCCTCAATTGCAGAAGTTTGCAATTTGTATTTCGAGTCAAACTTGCAGTGCTACTAGGTGTGAGTGCAATTGAACTGTCTTTGAGAATATTCACACAAATAAGAGAAAGCGTTTCGATCAAAAACAGTTAAATGATTAGTCTATGTCCAATACAACCTCCGGATCAAACGCAACCAATTGTTGAACAAAAAACCTGATTCAGATCCCATTGTGTTGGAAGATATTGATCCACCATCAGATTGAGTAGTGGAGATTCATCCAGTAGAGTTTGATTCTGATGAGGAACTTGATTTGGATTTACAGACGATGGCATCACTCAAACATAATGTTCAGTTGAATGCAAATCCACTTGTACCAGCCTTAGGGCCAGCCCCAAGTCCTCCAGTTGCAGGTGCTTCCTCTGCTCAACCATGATGGAAGCGCATATCTCGTCTATCTCAGTAGCCACCAGCTGAACAACCTGCTAGTGCTACCACTTCTACAGTTGCAGTTGGAGATGATGAGGAGGAGGAGCCATGGGCTTCCCTGTCTGACTCTGATTCAGAGGTTGAGCCAAATGACGTTGGCTCCTCTAGCAGTATCCAGTAGTACTGGTCAATGGTGACTAGTGATGTTTCACAATTTATTTTTGTTGTAGAGGCCATTTCTAGCCTCCTTGTCATGTGTTTTTGTTGTGATCTCTATATCATCATCATGTATGTATTGGACAGTGCACTGGGAGCCATTTTGATATAATGGATATATTCATGAGCCTACTTTGATCATATGTTGTCTTCTATCTATATTCTAAAGCTTTGTGTTTGGAAACATGAATGAAAATCTTTTAAATTATGTTTTTTTATAAAAAAAATATTTAATGTATTGTTTACAACGACCGAATCATTGAAATCAAATCGGCCGAGTCGATACCGAGTCGGAGTTGGAGTCGGAGTCGAACCTCAGCCAAGTCAGAGTCAGAGTCGGAGTCGGAGTTTTAAAACATTGGTTAAAACCCATTTTGTGTTCATATTTCCTCTTTGTATTCATGCAATTATAGCTGCTAGAAATAATTCAAACTTCCTCATAAATTTATTTGTATTGATATGTGAATGCAAGTGCCTGTAATTATATCATAGATTCACTTGTCTCAATATTGTTAATGCATATACCTGTGTGGACTATTGAAATCATATCTTTAAATCCGCAACACATGAATCATAGCATTCAGCCCCTCCTTCATCCAGTATTTCTACTTGTAACTCAAATAAGTATAGAAATCCTTAATACCTCAAGCTCTATGTGTTAAGTGTAGATGTCTTTAAGCCTTATGCTCTATGTGATGAGTTGCTCCTTCTCTTTGTCCTCTCTCATCTGCTCTGCAAAATCTTATTAAGCTATAGGCCCTTGAAATACTCAGCTTCCACTATTTTTATGCATATTTCTGAGATCTAAACCTGTGAAGAAGTACTAGAAATCCATGCCTTATTTCTTTGGATAAATGAACCAACCCATTTCCTATAAATATATGTATCTATAGCACAAAAGTGATGTCTCTAGTTTCCTATAAATCATTTGAGACACACAAATCTATATGTGCCAAGGCACTAGTCTTGTAAGTAATCCAAGGTTGTCTCTGGGAGCTACAACAGCCTCAACCCACTGAGCTTGTGAGATTGGCACTCAACAATGTCTTCGAGGACTGGCAAGTTTTTGTCCAAAGCATATTGGGTAGAGACAAGTTACCAAAATGGGACAGGATGTGGGTTGACTTGCAGCAGTAAGAATTGAGGCGAGCTCTTCTAAAGAGCTCCATCGGTGGCAGCAACAGCAGACAGAAGCATGTAAAGGAGGAGGAGAATGTGGCCCTCGCATCAAAGGGTCCTAGTCAGGGACAGGGGGAGTAGAGAAAGAAGAGGAAGGACCTGTCAAAGGTCAAGTGCTTCAGATGTGGTGAGCTTGGTCACTACATTACCTAGTGTCCTCTCAGGAAGAAGGACAAGGAGGAGAAGCAGGACTATGAGGCAGCTTCAGCAAAGATCGATAGGCTTTCCTCCAGGCTGGAGGAAGACTTCGCCATATTTTTTGATATATCTCCAGGAGTGAAGTGGGGAGATTTGGTGTTGTAGCCCCAGAGAGCTACAGAGATTGGGCAGGATCCTTGAGGATTCCACCTCTTAGATCAATACCTTGCTACGAGGGCCTACAATATTCAGTAGCAGGATGGATCAGTGACAGTGGATGCAGTCAGATGCCAAAGTGATAGTTGCATAGACTAGTAGCAGTCTGATGCTAGGGAGCGCAGTACAGAGTTGGCAGCGGTGTAGTTGGCACAGTGCAGAGTCAGCAGCAGCAAAAATTCTTCAGTGAAAGTGCAGATACTAGCACTAGCCAAAGACTCGAATGACAGATGCATTATACTGATCACAGTTGATTCAATATTTTGGATGCTTTTCAGTTGCAGATGTTCCAATAATAGATGAGAGGGAGTTGCAGTGCAAATGAAGTGTTGGCAGCAGTACAGTAGGGTCAACAATAGCACAGATGCAACGTATATCAGAGTTGTGTAGTGGATGGTGGGCAGTATGGCCAGACAGCAACAGCATGACAGGAGATGATGCAGAGACAAGGTGTTGCTACAGGGTATGCAGTGGCACTAGAGCACATTCCTTGCTAAGAGGGAGAGTTAGTTTGTGTAGCATTAGATGTGTTCTAGCCTTGAAATTTTGTGGAGAGGCTAGAATATATGAGATCTCCAAAACCCAGAAATCGTTTCTAGAAATTCCACATAGAAATGACTTAATTAGATTATTAACCAGTTTTTAAATATTTCCTAAGTCTAAACTTAGGGAATATGATTAATTAATCAGTATTAATTAAGTCAAGGCGAAAATCATCTAAAAACTCACACGGATCAATCCAGAGATGATCCTAGACATCGATTATGTTTTAATATTGGTCACTGGCGCTCCAACAAAGAATTATAAAAGGAGGTCAATGTGGTGATGGAGAATACACTTGAGAAGTTCAATTTCTGAGCAGATCGATTTCCAAAGTAGCAGCAGTCAGTTGTCGAAGAGAGAGCTAGAGATCGAAGCAGTGAGAGAGGGGCAGAGACAGTGAAGTCGGAGAAAGATTTCCAGATTCAGTAAGTGCATTTACAGAGAGGAAGAAGAGCCACAAAGAGGTTGACATTGGGGCAGCGCAGTAGCCTCTAGAGGCAGTTTCGATTACGCTAGGGAAGAGCCGAGTTTTAGTGCCATAGGTTGGACAGAGGTTCGAAGGGCCGAGAGAAACATTTTCCTAGACAACAGCAGACTAGACGGCTTGAGGAGAGGCTGATCCAGACTGAGAGCAGAAGGGATTGCACTAGGGTGACGCAGAGCCAATGCAGAGGCAGTGTGGACAACTCACTTTGAGTTGCAGTCAGAGCCTTGATTTGCCTGTGGGGTGAGGAAAATTCCTCACGAGATTTTTGCCAGTATTGCAGGATTGCCAATATTCGGCATCCAGATTGTACTCAGATTATTTCACTCTTGCTTAATAATAAAACCCTCAGTTGTTGCATTGGTTTTCCCAAGTTGGGTTTTTCTGGGGACTTTTGTCCAAAAATAACTGTGTTATTTTTATGTGTGTGTGCTAGCATTTCTTCCAATGTTTATTCTTCCGTAGTTTTATTTGTGTAGACTGCAGTGTGATTTATTCAGTATTTGCAGTAGCAAACAGCAAATAAATTGTTAAATTAAATTAACAATTAGGAGAATAATTTCCAATTGCTACAATAGGATTCCACTTTGGAATTTTCACAGTTACCTTAGTGAGAAAGAGAGAGAGAAGGAAGCTATGGAAGAGGCATTCCTTGGCAGCACACAATTCAAGACAACAGTTTTGTATAGTCATATGGATGGTACCATACATATTCATACAATCGTACAAAATCCATACAACAACGTCATACAGTTGCCGTACAATCTATATAGCAGTGTTGTATAACAGATAATTGTTATTATTGATTTTCCAACAATTGTACCTCTCAAATAGCTTGTAGAACCTCAAATCCAAGGCATAGTTGGTATTTGTGCATGTTTTTTTGGGGAGATGTCACTCACCCAACTCAGTAACCCCTAGGAGACAAACAAATCCATGTCTTCAGCTTGCCAACTAGTAGCCCTATGATGATCCACAAATAGCTAGTTTCAAAGTCCCCCAAATGGTCAGTGCTTTATTTCATCTAGCTTGCTCATTAAATCAAAGTGCATTATCTATTATAAGGTACATTAACCATTTTTGTAATCAAGTGCTTTCATTTCATGTTTGAGTGCATTCTAGTATGGATCATGGGTTGAATTGGATGATAGACCGCTTTTGGTTGTATTCTTGTTCACATGCTTCACCTTGGTGGTTATCCCTTGTCCCTAGTCCAATGTGACCTTTGTTGAGGCATTTACTTTCGTTGTCCAAGAGGGGCACAAATAGGAAGCATTGATTGATGTTGCATATAAACAGTAATCCATACTTAACATTTGCCACCTATCCTCTATATCCACATCCCATCTTCAAGTTGATTACTATCTATCACTAATATTGGTTCCCTATTTTCCTCATTCTTGAGTAAGGGCCTGAAAACTTTGACCTAAGAGGTTGATGCAACAAAAAATTAAGGAAAGAGCATGAGCCATGATGATAAAATGCAAAAAATTGGTTGGGACATAATAAAGTGCATGGAAAAAAGCCTAGCCTAAGCTCTACCACCTCATTAGCCCTCATTGAGCTCCTGCCAAATGCATGAGCCTGGAACTTTGAATATTCCAACCTCAATGAACTGTAAACCACTTCATATTTAAGGGGTCAATGAAGCATAAATAAATCTTGTAACACAAACCGTGCAATTAAAAAAAAAAAATCAACGAAGGTGCACAAGAGGGGTCATAAAAATAAGCCAAGGGATAACTCAGGTCCCACAATTGCTCCCTCTTCACATTATAATGCTCAAGCATGATGGAATTTCATAGCCAATACAAAGATGGTGGCATCCTCCATGAAGTAAACCCCTACCATATGATTAATAACTTGCACCTACTAAGTGAGGGGTCAACCTAGGAAATGTTCCTCCCCCTAGGGTTGGAAGCACCTAATAGAGCCTTCTGATAACCCTCCCATATCTAAGCATGGTAACTTGTTTACAAACCCTAAGCTAGGAAGACATTTGAAGATAATGCTTGTTTGAAGTACTTTGGTGCCTTTTCCCGATATGGCCCGTTTTGATACGCTTATGGTAACTTTACCTATGATGATGATCTCACTTGATTTTGAGGGTATGTTTTAGATGCTTGCTCCTGAGTACAGCTACCATTCTTTGATGAATTGATTGAGACTTCTCTAGCACTTCAAAAAGAACGTCTAGCCCCACTTGATGACCCTTCTGGACATTAGAGCCATTGTGTTGACCACTTTGTGAGGAGCTTTGACCTTAGGATGTTTCCTACATTAATAATGACCTTCTTCTCCCCCTCCAATGTTAGAAAGTATAAAGTGGCAGCAATTATATCTTATTTCTTCACCCTTGATACTTTCTTGTGAAACTTAGTTATCTTCTTTATGTTCTTTATTTAGATCTTTTCATCAAACAATATCAAGAAACAGTAACAGCAAAAGAGGACACAGATATAGGCTATCAGCCAAGGCAAAACCCCTCCAAGGGGAAAACCCTTAAACTCTTCTCTTCTTAGAATCTACTTCAAATGAGATACAGTGACCCAATCCTTAGACCAAGTCCTTCTCCTAGTACCAAGTCAGCCCTTCCTCACAATCTTCCTCAAACTGCTTCTTCCTTGCAACTTCGACCTGCCAACAACTACCCATCTACTTGACCCAGCAACTTCGTCCCAGCAACCACTGCAGAAACCCTAATCTATTTTCCTTTTGAGACCTTCCTGGAGCAAAATAGCTCTCCCCAAGGTTAACAAGGTCAAGAGAATGATTTCGCTCTATCCAGCAACTTGTTCATGCAATTCTGCTCCCTAGCAACAACTTCGCTCCCCAACAATTCAAACCTGCAACTTCGGGCTCTTTCTATTTGCCGACACCCTAGCTTCTTCACACGTGTGAGAGAGATAAAGCCCATAAACAACAAATTTCGTCCTCCCAGCTTCTCCTCGACTTTCACTCTCCTTTTCCCAGCTTCCCAACTACAGATCGAACTCTTTCCTTGATAGATCGAACTTGTGAGTGAGTGTCCAAATGAGGTCGAGTTGCTTCCTTTTATAGCCTTCTCAAGGGGTCGAATTCCCTCCTTTAGGCCGACTTGAGGTTCATAGGGGCGACTTGTACTTTTGGAAATTCCAGGACTTTCTAGACTCAAAAACAATTATTTTTACGATTACAAATTGCCCAGAAGGGTCTTATAAACATGATGTTGACTCCTTTGACTCGTGACAATAAATCCTAAGATCTAACAAACCCTAAAAGCATGAAGAACATGCTTTTACCTAAAAGACCATCAATAATGAGTACAACAATTATGAAGACTGAAACTAGATACATTTCTCAACACTCCCTCTTAACTAGGGAGGTATTCATAATTGTACAACCATCACAACATCACATTTCTCGAACTGAAGAGTTCTCAAGAAGAGTCGGATTGATAAGCCATACTATAAGCATCATCATTATGACCAACACTATCCTTGAGGCCTAACAGGACAACCTCTTCTTTAATTCAAGAGCATTATGCTAGGAGGTTTTATGTGTGATACTGGACTACCTCTCTAAGTTACATACCCCATCCAGATGTCCACAAGGTATGTCCTTTCAGGACTATTCTTATCTTGGATCTCCATACCTGAGTCATCAAAGAATATCGGTCCTCTTCAACCACTCTTCTCTTGGATTCCTGTCCTATCCACAAAGAGTGTAGGTCCTTGGGATTACTACCTCTCTTGGATTCAAATCATCAAGGAATATCGGTCCCCTTTCTTTTCTTGGATGGTCTATCCTCAAGGAAACCACAAATGCTTATCCAAACCTCTGTCATTCTCTCTTCATCACCTGAAGAGAAGAATGCACATGCGATATCAAATATCACTCCCTCTCAAACCGAGAGGACATCCCTATTCTCCCTTAATCTTGAGAATAGATCCTTGCTCCTTATTCAAGGAGACTCCTTTTGTTCCCTCTCAAAACCAGAGGAGATTTCGTACTTCCTTCCAATAATGGAAGCCAACACCACAAGCCTTATAGCTTGTCTTCATCAGAGTATCAGCAACCAATTTTCCATAGCTACATGGATCTCTCTTTCCTTCGCATCTCTTGTACCGAGCCTGATTCTTTCCAAGGTATCATGGAACCATCTCCACTCTTCATTCTTGTGACAAGATCCAGGTCATCTTTCTTGCTCATCACTTTCCATCTTTGACATAAAGGCATTGTATTGAGCCTTCCCAAACTTCTATCTGATCACGGCTTCCTCGTGAAAGTGATCTTCCTCACACTGCTACCTTCCAAGATGAACACATCTTGACTTCATAATTGTCACGTGTCAGATACTGAGCTTCCCTCAATACTTTTCAACCATACAGTTGTCTTTGCCTCAACTGTCATCATGTATTCTTGCACCATTCTACTAGGTAGCAATATAATATGTTAACCAGATAACCAAACCAAAATGAAATAGACTTGCCTTACCATGATGACCTTCTCTTTTCATCAACATCTTCATTGACCATCTCCACTCGAACTTTCCTTCTTGCATCAGAGTGCCCAAGGATCGAACTTGATTACCAAGTTGCAACTTTTCTTTCGAAGATTATACTAGATGTTAATTAATATCACATGCATATTCTAGACAAAGTCCTAATCTTTTATACATTCTCAAGTAAGCAAGTTCAACATCATAAATACTTAAGCATATCTTTCTAACCAACTTCATTCCACAAGATTCTTATACATGAACCTTATCCAAAGTTTTCTTTACAACATGCATTCCCATGCTTTCATCCAATCATCTAGCTATTCATATATTTCACAAAAATCTTGTATCTTGACCCATTGCAATCCTTCAGCCCATTTTACCAGCATGTTTCCACATTACATAGATTACATACTATTCTTGTCATGATGCTCTTCCCAAGGACTTTCCAAAATGAAGGTCCTTCTTGAATCATAAGCAAGATGACAACCTCTAACCTAATGTTAGATAATATCTGGATGGTCATTGTGCAAAAAGGTCTAACATTTTATCCTAGATGATCTCTATTGTGTAACATAATCATATAAGTTCAAGACATGTTACTCATATGCTTATATCCTATGACGCTTATGTAAAACATATCATCCAAAAGAAAAACACTCATAAAGAACCTAGAAGTTAGTGAACCTTCTTTAGTAATAAGGATCTTTCACTTCTTCCTTCTTTGCCTTCTTCTCAGGTTCTCCCATGGCTTCGACTACATGAGCTTCACTCCTATCCTTTCTCTTTTTGTTCTGTTGATTTGGATAGACCCTTTTGTAATATCCAAATTCTTGACACTTGAAGCATTGCACTTTGGACATATCTTTCTTCTTGGACTTGCCAAACTTTCCCTTCTTCATCTTCTTGACTCTAGCTAGAAAGGCTTCAGACTGCTCATCAAATCCAATGTTGTCCTTGACCTTGATCCTTGATTCTTCTAGAATGCATTGTGCCCACAACTCATCAAAGGGAGTTGAATCTTTCTTCGAGTAGAGACTTGTTGCAAAGTTGCTCCATTCTAGTGGCAATGCATTGAGAACACATATGGCCACCTCTGAATCAATGATCGACTCCCCAAGTCCTTGTAAATGGTCCCTTAACTAAAAGACTCTCATAAGGAAGGATGTCATATCTTCATCCTTCGATTTCTTCATTATATATAGCTTGTTCCCCAAAGACATCTTTCGACCTGTTGTACTTACACAACCTTGGAAGTCTTCAAGTTTGCCACAAATGGAACAAGAGAATCATTGATTGATTCTATTATGATCCCTTAAGCTCTCACTTCCCCTATCTTGTATCTTGCAAGTTCTTGTGCCTTGTCTTTCCCAAGTGCAGTAATTTCTCTGGTAACATATCCCATTACATCTTGTTATGTGAGTATCAAACCAATCCTCTTCTTCCATGCTAGATAGTTCACTACCCCAATGAGCTTGTTGCTCATCTTGCAGAACGAACTTACATGACTTGAAGATTCAGCCATTATGAGATACTACAGTACTTACTTGAATAGTATTTCCAACCTTCTTGATGTATTCAAGACCTTCAAAGAGTTCTTGATGATACCCTTGAAAGATGTTCCCTAGGATTCTTCCACGAACAACTTCCAAGATTGATGCCTTCCCAGTAAACTTCCTTTTGTGAGATCAACACCGTTCTTTCGAGATTGTTGTAGTTCTTGATTTTGTTCAATGTAGAAACCCTAGATCTGAAGGGTCTTCTACCAACAAGTCTTTAATCAGACCCCTTAAAGAGACAATCTTCTTCTTTTAGGGCTTGAGAGTTTCCTATGCCTTGATCAACAATTCTTTCTAGTGTCCTTCTGGTTGCCTTCCTTGCTCACCTTAGCTCTGATACCATGTTAGAAAGTGTAAAGTGGCAGCAATTATAGCTTATTTTCTTCAACCTTGATACTTGCTTGTGAAACTAAGTTATCTTCTTTATGTTCTTTAGTTATATCTTTTCATCAAACAATATCAAGCAACAGTAACAACAAAAGAGGACACAGATATAGGCTCTCAGCCAGGGAAAAACCCCTCCAAGGGGAAAACCCGAAAACTCTTCTCTTCTTATAATCTGCTTTAAATGAGATACAGTGACCCAATCCCTAGACCAACTCCTTCTCCTAGTACCAAGCCAACCCTTCCTCAAGATCTCCCCTCAAATTGCTTCTTCCTTGCAACTTCAACCTGCCAGCAACTGCCCAGCTACTTGAACCAGCAACTTCGTCTTTCAGCAACTTTGTCCCGGCAACTGTTACATAAACCCTAATCTATCTTCCTTTTGAGACCTTCCTGGAGCAAAACAAGCTCTCCCCAAGGTCAACAAGGTCAAGAGAAGGATTTTGCTCTATCTAACAACTTGTTCCTGCAATTCTACGGCCTAGCAACAACTTCACTCCCTAGCAATTCAGACTTGCAACTTCAGCCTCTTTCTCGTTGTAAAAACCCTAGCTTCTTTGCACATGTGAGAGAGATAGAACCCAAAAACAACAAATTTCATCCTTTCAGCTTCTCCTAGACTCTCGCTCTCCTTTTCCCAGCTTCCCAGCTACAAATCAAACTCTTCCCTTGATAGATCGAACTTGTGAGCGATTGTGTCCAAATGAGATTGAGCTACTTCCTTTTATAGCCTTGTCAAGGGGTCGAATTCCCTCCCTTAGGCCGACTTGAGGATCCTAAGGCCGACTTGTACTTCTGGAGATTCCAAGACTTTCTAGACTCAAAAATAATTCATTTTATGATTACAAATTGCCCGAAAGGATCTTATAAACATGATGTTGACTCCCTTGACTCATGACAATAAATCCTAAGATCTAACAAACCCTAGAAGCACGAAGAACATGCTTTTACCTAAAAGACCATCAATAATGACCATGAAACCCGTGCTTTAATAACAATACTTTTTCTCTTTTTTTCTTGTTTGTTACATAGGATACATATTGAAATGAGTAGAACAATTATGAAGACCGAAACTAGTTACATTTCTCAACATCCAAAGCCTAGAACACTGGACACTAATGACTAGAAATTGCTTAGAAGGAAGATGTTACCCAAAGTGGATGCTGCCAAGCTGGCATTGTACTTTTTTTATGGATTCTAGGCTAATTTGATGATGACAATGATGATTGGATATCCCTCTTGAAGCAACGGTACACATTTCTAGATGATGACATCATGCCCTAGACTTGTGACATCACTTTCATATGGCTTAGAGTGATGACATGGGCTTGGTTGATGATGACATGGTAATGAGGGTTTTGCTTGATGAGTGACCTTGTTGATGACATGGATTTTGAGTGAGGAGCACTCTTTTGGCCATCCATGGCACATTTTGATGGAGATTTTTATCTTTAGAGAATGACATCACCCTTGGAGGACCTTTTGTGCACATGTGTGGTCTAAAAGGCTTTTTGTTATGTTTTATCATTTACATAGCTATTTATTAGGTAGGTTTGTGACCTACTTAATTTGTAACTACTTAATTTATTATTTTTAGGGCTTTTAGTCAATTTTAGACCTAAATAGACTTGGTCGCCCTCATATAAATAGAGGGAAGTCAATTTAGGAGGATTCATTGTAAGACGCTCACTTATGAAATAGAGAAGTAGCCTAATTTTCTCTTGGACACAATGGAGCATTCATGTAGCAAATGTTGATTTTCCACACCACATGAAAATCAGGTTTGGGTCTTAAAATCTCTGACACAAACTAACTCAAATGCCACAACAAACTACTTTGTATAGTGGAATAAACACATATCAGTGAATCAACTAGTGCACATGACACAATTTTTTTAACTTTTTCAACCCTTCTTCGTTATATTACAAACTATAATACAACAGTCCTAGGGCTCCCATACCAGGGATCATGGCCTCATATAATCAACCTGATACAAGAATACAACTAGGGTTTGGTGTCATCACTTTGACTACCAATCTACCCTGAACAAGACAACACTTGACCTACTTGCTGATGGTGGCCACACACAACGCTTTTAGTCCACATGCCTTGAACACAACTGATTGTCCTTTGCGTCCCAATCTGCAGCTCCTCAATTTGCCTCTATCAGTGATCATAACTCCTTCAAGTCACTGAACATCCACTAAGTCAATCTACCCTCTAGCTGCTCTCCTTTGTCCTTCAAGGTCACCAGCACATAAGGTCTTTGATCAGCTATTCACAACTTCGTTTGTGAACAGCTCTTTGGTTTGCCCATTTCTGCCACTCAACTGCTACAAGATGACAAGTCTAGGGCAATGGAGATTTCCCTCTTTCCTCTGAAGTATACCTTTGCAACTCAGTGAACTAGGGTTGATTCACTGGCCCTCTTGGTTGCTCTTTAGTCCTTCAAAGATCAACTCCATAGGCATTCAAGTCTGACCACCTAATAGTTTTGTATTCCTTCTCAAATGGTTGTTCCTAGGGCTTGAATACACCTTCCCTTCTACCAGACTTGTTGTCCTTCACAATTGTTGGACTTAGGGCACTTTTGGAAAACCTCTAACAGTCCTCCCATCTATACACGAACTGCCAACCTCCGTCCAAATCCGGTCCTCATCCACTTAGCAATATCATCATACATGGAAGACTCATACCTTTGAAATAGAGCATCACAACCTGCCACCATACTTGGCTATGTGCATGCTACAAGTCTGAGGTATTTCGACCCTCGTTAGGGCACCAAACCAGCCCACGTCTTGGCCTCAATACCTCTGCAATATTTGTGCTCAACCCTCTCTATCAGCCTTCCTTTCCAGCTCTACTACTTGGCCTTTTCCCAACAGTTTTCCTGGTTGTTTAAACCCCCAACCGAACCTTTTGGGCTTCCAAACAAGATGCTTCAGGGCTTGGCCCTACCTACAATCGAATCAGGAAATCTCAACACTGCTCTAAGAGGATTCAATCCCAAATGCATGCCTAGATCTGCTTCTATTCCACACAACCAATACTCTACCTAACTCGACCTTCAAGCAAACACAAGATAGGATACAAATAGTCCTTTTCTCAACTTTGGTTAGGCTCCAATAGGTTTGCAACCTCCTTTAGATGGTTCTTCTTCCATGTTTCCCTGAACTAGGGCTTGATATATGTTGCCCTAAATACTTTATGACCATCCCTCCATCTCTTGGCATTCAATCAACTTGAGGAGCAGATCAAGATTACTTCATCTAGATGTCCAGATCTGTCTGAAGTAACTCGTTGTTCTGTGCATTATTGAGGTACAACATTCCTCCATTAGGGCTCCTATAGGATAGCACTAAACCTTAGCCTATCCAGCTCCTCTTCAAACTTCGTCATCCCTTCAACAAGGCCTCATACAGTTGTGCTAGCCCATCAAGGTGTGCGGCCTTCTTTCCTGTCCAAGATTAGGCCTTACGGCCCTCTAATCTTCCATGCACAAGGGTCTCGACCCTCACCTTGAGTCTTGTAGAACTGCAACTTGTTACAAAGAGATATGTTGCCCATAACACATCACAAACTCGATTGCCTCCCAACAAAATGTGGTTTCCTTAGATTTAATCCTCCTCTTAATTGAAAATACCCTTGATGGATTACTCGGCCTCTCCTTATAGCCCGACTAGGCCAACTCGGCCTCCTTTAGGACTACATCTCCACGAGCCTACTTGCTCAAGATGATTTCCCTCTTTCTTGATTGCCTTAGGCTAGATCTAGGCCTCTTTAAATACATCTTCCTTTACCTCATAGGAACCCTCTAGATCTTCAGGTTTTGGTCCTCTAGACTTAGGAATTAATTTTTCCTTTTAATTTTCTTTTTAGATTTTAAACCCCTTCTTGGGTCTAATACCCCTTCGCTTGGGTTATTTTCCCACAAACCCAACTCCTAGGATTTTGTGGAATACCTCCCGAGCTACACAATTCAGCACTCGCACTTAACGAGGGAGGTACTTCCACTGAAGTATCCAACATCATCACTAGCAACACTAGCCCAGCAAGCATCCACCTCTGCAGCATACCCTGTACATTGGATCATGCAATCTCAGTAATGTCTTTGCTTTGTTTGAACCTGAAGATCTCAAACTTCCATAGGGTTGCTCCCTCTAAAGTTGGACTCCCTATGAGTCTACACAATCTCCACTAGCTCACATGCTTCCACTATGCACACTCTAATCCATTGGCCCTTCAAAGTCGCTTTCATCCCATGTTGATTTTCCAAGGCCCGAGAATCTGATTTGGGTCTTAAAATCTCTGACTCAAACTCACTCAAATGCCACAACAAACTACTTTGCACAGTGGAATAAACACACATCAGTGAATCAACTAGTGAACATGACACAATTTTAACATTTTCAACCCTTCTTCATTATATTACAAACTATAATACAACAGTCTTAGGGCTCTCGTACCAGGGATCATGGCCCTCATATAATCAACATGATACAAGAATACAACTAGGGTTTGGTGTCAGACACTTTGACTACCAATCTACCTTTAACAAGACAACACTTGACCTACTTGCTAAAGGTGGCCACGCTCAATCCTTTCAGTGCATGTGCCTTCAACATAATTGGTTGTCCTTTGTCTCCCGATTTGCAGCTCCTCAATCTACCTCTATTAGTGATCACAACTACTTTAGGTCACTGAACATCGGCTAAGTCAATCTACCCTCTAGCTGCTTTCCTTTGTCCTTCAAGGTCACCAGCACATAGGGTCTTCAATCAACTATTCACAACTCTATTTGTGAACAACTCTTTGGTTTGCCCACTTCTACCCCTCAATTGCTACAAGATGACAAGCCTAACGCTATGGAGGCTACCCTCTTTCCACTTGAGAATACCTCTGTAACTCAGTGAACTAGGGCTAATTCACTAGCCCTCTTGGCTGCTCTTTAGTCCTTCAAAGCTCAGCGCCATAGGCCTTCAAGTTTTCCCTCCTAAAAGTCTTGTATTCCTTCTCAAATGATTGTTCCTAGGCCTTGAATACACCTTCCCTTCTACCAGACTTATTGTCCTTCACAAGTATTGGAATCAGGGCACTTTTGGTAGCCCTCTAACAGTGCTCCCATTTGTACACGAACTGCCAACCTATGTCCCAATCTAGACCTCATCCACTTAGCAATATCATCATACATGGAAGACTCATACCTCTGAAATAGGGCATCACAACCTGCCACCATACTTGGCTTTGTGCATGCTACAGGTCTGAGATATTTCGGCCCTAGTTAGGGCACCAAACCAGCCCACATCTTGGCCTCAATACCTTTGCAACCTTTGCGCTCAACTCTCCCTACCAACCTTCCTTTCCAGCTCTATTGCTCAGCCCTTTCCCAACTACTTACCTGGTTGTTTGAACTTCCAAACCAAACCCTTTGGCCTTCCAAACAAGATGCTTCAGGGCTTGGCCCTACCTACAATCAACACAGGAAATCTCGGCATTGTTCTAAGAGGATTCAAGCCCAAATGCATGCCCAAATCTAATTCTATTCCACACGGCCAACACTCTAGCTAACTAAGCCTTCAACCAATCACAAGATAGGATACAAACAGTCCTTTTCTCAACTTCAGTTAAGCTCCAATAGGTTTGTGGCCTCCTTTGATTGGTCCTTCTTCCATGTTGCCCTAAACTCGAGCTTGATATCTATTGTCCTAAATACTTTAGGACCAACCCTCCATCTCTTGGCATTCAATCAACTTGAGGAACATATCAAGTTTACTTCATCTAGACGTCTAGATTTGTCTAAAGTAACTCATTGTTACATGCATTACTAAGGTACAACAATCCTCCATTAGGGCTCCTACAAGATAGCCCTAAACCTCAGCCTGTTCAGTTCCTCTTCAAACTTCGGCATCCCTTCAACAAGGCCTCATACACCTGTGCTAGCCCATCAAGGTGTGCGGCCTTCTCTCATGTCCAAGATTAGGCATTACGGCCCTCTAATATTCCATGCACAAGGGTCTCAGCCCTTACCTTGATTCTTCTACTGCTACGGCCTATTACACAGAGATATGTTGCCCATAAACTATGCCCAAAACACATCACAAACTAGGCTGCCTCCCAATAGAATGTGGCTATCTCAGATATGATCCTCCTCTTGACTAAAAGTACCCTTGATGGATTACTCAATCTCTCCTTGTAGCCCTACGAGGCCAGCTCAGCCTCCTTTAGGACTACATCTCCACAAGCCTACTTGATCAAGATGATCTCCCTTTTTTGTGATTTCCTTAGGCTAGATCTAGCCCTCTTTAAATAGATCTTCCTTAGCCTCTTAGGAACCCTCTAGATCTTAGGGTTTTGGTCCTCTGGACTTGGGAATTGTTTTTTCCTTTTAATTGTCCTTTTAGAGTTTAGCCCCCTTCGCGCTTGGGTTCTTTGCCCACAAACCCTTTTGGGGTGCAAATTCACACAAACCCAACTCCTCGAGTTTCGTGGAATACCTCCCAAGCTACACAATTCAATAGCAAATTGTCTTGGGGGGGATATTATGCTTGGAGGGATTTTCTTTTGGATTAATGAAGTGATTCTATGGTAATTTGTGCAACTTTATTGTGAATAATCTTCTTCCATTTTGCAAGTGTTGTCGAATTAGGGTTTCACTAAAAATTTCATCTTAATGTATTGAATCTTTTACAGCTCTAACATCTCCTTTTGCAAAATTCACCAATGTATCCATCAAGGAACCTTAGAATAGCTTCATTGACCTTAATTCTCCAATTGATTGAAAGCCACCAAGGTTTTATTTGAGAGGTTTCTCTCTCTTAACTTGCTCCAACCAAGTCTTCTGCCATTGATCTCACCCTTTGACTCCATGTGCCCAGGATTGAGAAAGGCACTAGTCTATTTAGTGTGTCAATCCTCATAAAAAAAAGTAAAACCTAATTTTTCTTTTTTGGGGTAAATTAGGGTTAAGTTATGGAAAAATATACATTTAATACCTAAAATATCTTGGACCTCATATTCAATAGGGTTAGGCTTTGCATATATTAGATTGAAAAAGCAAAATATTAGTTTATATGTATCTTTCAAACACACATTTAGGGCTGACATCTGGGGTTTTTGTAGTTGTTTTATGCATTTTCAGCCATTGAAAAATTGTTGCAACATTTTTCTTTGTTTACTCATTCAATATCCTTTGCTTATTTATCATTTATCATTAATTATAGGTTGTTTCGTTATTGTTGTCAGAATTTTGCATGTTATACATTGTGCTTGTTAAAAACCCTAATTTATAACAACAATCATTAATTTAAAGGTAACATGTGTTTGGGATCTATTTGAGCCTCTCCACGACTATCCTAACCCTCTATATTTAGCCATAGGTCCTTTGAATTCATTACATCATCTCACCCGAAGCCCTTCTTTATTGAACATTATCCTTGGGTGTTTTATTTAGTGGAATCCTTGGAGGGTAATTAGCCTAAAAGATGTTGAGTTACCTCATCTCCGAGATCCAGCAAGGAACCCTCCCTTGAGGAGATACTACCCATATACAAATTAGTAGGGGAATAGTTACTAGGGTGCCAAGGGTGGTTGATCTCATTGTTGCCCTTAACCTAGAGTACTAGATTTTGTAGTAACAAGGAAACATGTATAGATTTTCTTGTAAGATTTTTCAAAGGAATAAAAACAAAAATAATGCACAAATACCAAAAAACGCTTTAGATTTGAGCATGAACATCTGACTTAAAGGAGTAATTACCTACGTGTGTCAGAAATTCAGCTTTTATGCTTCTACTATTTAATTTCTAGCTATTGTGTGATTGATGCTATGGTCTGCAATTTGAATTCAACATTAATTAAATTCAGCAATCTATTTGTTTGATGGAGATCATAAGGACATTAGCCACCTAAGGATTGAAATTCTAACATGGTATCAGAGCATGATCTCTGATAGAGATTTTCAAGGAATTACTCCAATAAATCTATTGGAAGGAAGTAGGACCAACAGTAAGAGAATTCTGTGAAGTTTTATTTTTTTGATATGAGAGTTTGTGCAATAGATGTCAGAGATGGCAGCGACAAACCTCTGGTTTGAGGATAGACTGGATGGTACCACAAACTTTGTAGCATGGAAAGTGGGAGTTACACTCTTACTAAAAGAGAATGATCTATCGGATGTTAACAAGGATGTTGACTCTGTCTACAAATCCACAAGATTTGGCAACTCACAACAAAAAGGAAGTGAAGGCCAAGCAAATGATCTTGGATGCCATAAAGGACGATCTGATCCCTCAAGTGTCCAAGAAAAATACAACAATGGAGATGTTTGATAACCTAGTTAATATTTTCCAAAATCAAAACATAAACATAAGGATGATATTTCAAAACAAACTCAAATCCAAAGATATGACCAAATCAATCACAATCATCAACTACCTTATGAAGAGCACACAAATTCATGATCAACTTGTAGAGATTGGGGAGAAGGATGCAAATGCGGAGCTAGTGAATATGGTAATAAATGATTTTCCAATTTCATGGAAACCATTTGACAAAGGTATTTGCAATGTTATCAAGACCTAACCAGATCAGTCAGAATTGCTTGGATCGACCAATTCGGTGGCAGAACTGGTTCGAACCGGTGAATCAAATCGTTTTCGATCAGTTCGCTACCGAACTGGCCTTTTTTCACTAAACCGCAAAGGACCCTTTGAACAAATTTTTTTTTAAGCAATGATTTATGAATGGAGAAGCCTAGTATTTGACCATATTACCTTGTTAATGCTATGCAATTAATGGTAATGTTAAATTCTTAAAGTAAAAGTGACCTTTGACTTAAATTTTTAACATTACCATTAATTGACTCGGGATGTTTAAAAGTAGTTGCAAACTCATTGGATTTCATATGGCGAAAATAGAATTTTAGATCCCACTCAAAATTTAACAGACTTCATAGTTTTTTAGAATTTCAAGATTGGGGGGGTTGAAATGTTTCCATTGGATTTTGTCATGTACGAGGGTATGGAACTAGCATTTAATCAAGAGCACCAACCCCTCTATGTACCTTGACATTAGTGGCATTGATTGTTGAACTCCTTTATCATGATCCTACTAAAAATGTACCCATCACTCAAACAAAATCTTGACTTGACATGCTAAGCTTTTTCTATCTTATTTTAATGCTTAAAGACTGATATTGATGATGAAGATCCCAATATAGGCAAAGATTTTTATGATATATAGGTATTTGTTATAGCATGATTTTTTTTGGATGCTAGAGGCCATCTAGGCCCTGTTTGTTGATGTATTTTCGATCCAGGGATGGATTGCACTAAGTTTTATTTTGGTTATGTTCACCCTTACATGCTATTTAAATGAAAACTTTTGTTTATTTGGGTATAAATGGTTTGGATTCATTGGGATGCACATGAACATATATGTATTTCTTTAAAATTTGAATATTTTACGCGTTTTTGGTTGACCAGTTTTTTGGTGTTGTTTTCTTACTGGTTCCGGTATGGTTCTAACTAGTTCCTAGTCCGAGGGGTCTACCAGTCTAGCTCTAATAACATTGCGATGTACCCTGGATCCAATCCATCTAATCAATCTCTAGATCCATCTCTAATATCCTTGGTTGATCTAGATATCCTATGTTGCACCATTGCACCTTTCTCGGACCCAACACAATTATCACACTCTTCACTTGAGAAAATCCCTCTCACACTGGCTTGTTCCATTGTATGGTGTGTCTTTCTTCTCTCCTTAGCTTTGCTTTTATAGCTTCACATTGAGCTAAATCCTTAACTCTAATCTCCAAAGTGATCGACTGTTGAAATTAGATCTCACCTCGCTTGAGATCAATAGTTGAGATTAAAGCTTAATCACTAAAGTAAATACTTCACGTTTGTTTAGTTTTTTAGCTCAATAGTTAACATAATTGATTATGTGTTTTTCTTAACTTAGACTTGGGCTAAGTTACAATAACAACTTACTCATACTCAAGCAAGTGTCCTAAGGAGACCTTGGGTGACTTTTGCATGCCTAAACACTTAGGCCTATGCAAAAGTACCTGCCCAAGCTACAAACATCAACAAGGATTGACCCCATGTCATGCAAGTACAAGCCCAACCGACTTGTTGATTCCTCCAGTTACCAAAAAAAGGCATTGTTTCTCATGTGGGGTGGTATGTGGACCAATGTTGCAAATATCTATAATTTCTCTTAATATCTTTTTTTTATCTTTTTAAGGTGCCAATATGTCCAAGTTTTTTATTTTAAGTTTATGCCTTCCAATGTTTTCCCATATTTACAACCAGCCTAGATCCATCTTAACTTTGGATCTAGCAAGCACTGAGAAGGATCAAATCTCTTTTCACTCTAAAAGAGATTTGCACATAAGATTTGATCCCTCTTAGCACTTGGTAGATCCGAAGTTAAGATGGATCTAAGTTGGTAGATTAAAAAAATAAATAAATTATATATTATATATATATATATATATATATATCTTCTTACATAAGAATACCATTGGCAAAACCATGGGTTGTCAAGACTCAAAACCTTGAGCCTAAAAACCGCCAACACTGCCCTAATCTACTGAAGTTGTGGAAGAATTATATTATTGTTAAAGATCCTTTATGTTCATGTGTTACATAGATGAATGCCTATTGTTTGATGATTAAATGAATGTGCACTGTTGTGTATGTCTTTCTCTGATTTATTGGAAAACCTAACCAAAATAGAAACCCTAAGGGCAAAAAAAATCCCTAAGGATATTACAATGCTATCAAAGTTGTGCAGCCAGACAGCTTGTGAGGGAATGAGCTTTGTAAGCTTCTAGAAGATACAAGCAATGTTACAATAAGAAGAAAGAGGATCACCCACCATTCAGCTATGGGAGATAGGGGAGGCCAAGGAGTACACGAACCCAATGATCTCTTATAGGCACTAATCCATGGGCAACAACAAATGACTAATATGCTAATTCAAGGACAACAGCAGATGACGCATCTCATTGTCCAGGCCTTAAATAATCGAGGTAACAATGTTACTAATGGTCTAAATGTTAGCAACAAGACTAGTGCCAAAGGGAGCAATAGCCATAATACTGACCCTTTCAATACTTCCTACTTAGTCTAACGCAAGGACAACCAATGGAAGTAATCATAGACCCTTCCTCATTTTTTGGACAGCCAAGCAGCAGCCAACCAAGCAACAGCAGAACAAAACAACTTTACAAAGTATTTCCAAGAATATGCAGCTTTGGGAGAAGATGTTTCAGCACACGTGATGTTCAACAAATACAACAGCATTAAGTACAGGAGCAAGGCCAAGGCATAGCATAATCATGATCTATTGTGCAAGAAATTTTCCATTCCCTCCTCCGATGGATCAACCAAAAGTTCAGCTAGGGCTTCGGTACAAAAGTTGGACACCTATTTCTGACTTAATCCAATGCAGCAAGTGAATGCTATCCAATTTGCCACATTGCATTTCAAAGGGGAAGCACATGAATGGTGGTACCATGGACTGGTCACCCTGGGGCACTCCAAGTTCCAACATAACCTCTTATGTGGACTTCACCCAGAGGTTGATAGAATGTTTTGATCCAAAGGATCCTAATATACGTTTTAGAGAGTTGGCACTATTGAATGGTGTTGTCATTGATGTCGTCGGTCCTTGAACGCTCTTAATATTCATCTAGTTTGCATCGATTGGAAGTTACAAATGACAAGAAGCCCTCGAAGAAAGGAAGGGATGCCCTAGATACCCCACACTTGTTGAAGAAAATGGATGTAAAGGACAATGATTTTGATTGTGAGACCATCCTCACTTGATTCTCCTCATCGTGACGATTCCCGGTATGTAGCACACCTCACAACTCCTCACAATTGAGGAGATATCGATGTTCAAAGTTGAAGCCCTGAAGTTTGGTCCAGAAGCCCCTCAACGGGATGATAAGGACAACATATTGATTGGTTATTAGTGAAATCATTCAAGAAAATTAATTTAAAATTTTGATGGGCCTATCCTAGTCAAAGTCTTATTACAAAAAAGACTTTTATCAAGGGAAAATTAACCAGAAATTTGAATTTAAGTCGACCTCAAAGGAATTTGGTTTTGGCTCCAAAACATTTTGAAAATTCAAATTTTACTAAGGTTGGCTCCAGCATTAAGGGCATGTCAGCCCCCTCCAGAAGCATCCTCAACAAGTATAAGTATAGCTCGTTTAGCCCTCATTTGAGCAATCTTGCAAGTGTTTTATCTCTGAGATCTCTGAGGCCAGCTGTCACACAAATCAGAAGGAGGCCCAGTTTCAGCAGAGGGTTTTCTGGGGATTGTTTCCTTATTTTTTTTATGGAGGGACTTCGCTGGCTTTTTCTGAGCACCTTCTAATCTCTAACGCAGACCTTTACTGAGTCAAATTATGGTAGCCTTAAGGCGTATTTGAGTCCTGGACTGAAGTCATTTTCTGTGGAGAAATATGATCAGATCTCAGCTCCTTTCTTGAGGCTTTTCGCACCAGATCTGTGGCTCCTGTGGTGGACAGCACATCATTGCAAACGAGGCTAAAAGAGCTTGATTTGCAAATTGGGTTGAGTATTGCTGGGCACTATGTTTAGTAGACTGGCCATAGCTTAATTTACCTAGCACAGACATTCCCATTCAATTTCATATGCAGAGAACGTTGATCCACAATCACAGCCAAGATGGTATCTACTATTAAAAAAAAAACAAATGGAATCCGACCTTTTATGATCCATGCTCCTGCTGACCATCGGACATCTCTATAGGACGTTGGTATCTGCATAAAAGACCATATGCAATTACCAACGATGGAGAAAATGCAAGCCACACTTTAGTCAAAGGTTTCGTTAGTCAACTGAAGTCAATATTCTAGCCCCGTATATCCAATCAAGATAATAAAATAAACAGTTGCAGACACATACAAATAAATAGACAGAGGGAGTATTTGTATTTAGGTAATGATTGGAAGTAGTTACTAATATGCCGCATTGTATATGAGCCATAAAGGGGTATTGGTTACGGTTGAGTATTCATTTCTATTCATTGTTAATGCTATTTGTTAGAGTTGTTCTGGAGGATAAACAGAGAATTTTGTAGTGAAATATCCTGAGAATTCCTCTCCGCTTCAAGGATGGAGTTTTCTTTTTGGTTTGGGGAGATGGAATCATTTTCTGTAGTTTAGGAGGCTTGATATGTTGAAGTCTATTGTGACAACTGGCAGACTGGAAGAAAATGAACTTCATATGCAAATCATTTTGAAAATGCCAAGAATTTCCAGCCACTAGGCACATTGATAATTGGCATAGCGAAGATTGGGGACACCAAAAATCTATGTCGTTGCTAGGGTTATGGCTGAGTTTGCAGGCGGACAAGTGTCAAACAAGTCTAAGTGTGCTGCTAGTCTTTGGCAGTATGGTCTTTTGGGTAAAGTTGTTTGTTGATGCAGGGTTTGTTAGTGAGTTTAACGCAGAGAGTTACATAGCCTCCTTGTATTGTCTTAAGCCTATGTAATGTCCATATTTTCATCATACGCTACTGCCAGGATGTGTTATTGAGTATTGTTGGATGTTGAGAAGACAAAGTTGTTGAAGTCTTCCAGGGTTATTGACAGCAGTGTTTGAGCAGAGAGCTTTGAGAGTGAGGTTGCTGCTTGTTGAGTGCTAAGATGTTGGTTGAAGTCAAAAGACAGAGGTATTGTAGTGCTGCTATGTATATGATGTTTACACTACTATTGTGCCTTGAGAGTACTGTTGCTGTCAAATATATTGCTAGGATTTGTATGCAAGCATAGCTATGTGCATGTTGTTGTTAGTCTTCTTAGTAAATATATTGGAGCAAGAGACAAAGTAGATGACATGTATTATATAGCAAAGGCTATGAGGAACAGAACATTGCTGAAGATATTGTTTAGTGTTTTGCTACTGTTGGTCGTATCATTGTTGAGCACAATATTGTGAGGATATTGTTCCTAGGGTTGGATGTATTGTTAGGGTTCAGCACAACATGCTGCTACTACAAAGGTTGGAGTTGTCAATAATTGTTGAACAATTGTGCATGTTGCTCCTAGGTCATGACTCTGAGCTCTTATGAGGACAGAGTCTGCAGAAACCTGAATTGATTGAACATGTGTTGAAACAGCACTGGCAATGACAAAAGATTTGTGACAGTATTATGACAGTTGAATTGAAGCAGATATAGTACAGTGACAATACGTGATATTGACAAGAGTGACACTAGGATTTAACAGCTTGATGTGCATGTTGAGCAGAGAGTACTGTTGATCACATGCAGTGACTGAGCAATGAAACTAGCGTGATCTACCTTATCTCTTTCATCTTCTATCTTCAGGCGAAGATTGAAATCTCCTTCAGGTTGGAGCATGAGAACACTTTAGGGCGTCAAAGTGGTGCTAGGGCAGGTTGGAGCCTGTGCAGGGCATTGGAGCGCCCTTCCAGTTAGAGCTAGTAAACCACGGCATTGGAGAGTCCTTCCAGTTGGAGCTGGTAAACCAGGGCGTTGGAGCGTCTTTCTAGTTGGAGCTAGTAAACCAAGGCGTTGGAGCTGGTAAAGTGGGACATTGGATCATCCTTCCAGTTGGAGCTAGTGAATCAAGGTGTTGGAGCATCCCTTCAGTTGGAGCTGATAAATTTGGAAGTTGGAGTTTCCTATTGGTTTAAATTTTGAAGACCTATATTAAGAAGCGTTTGGTGGTTTTCCTCCTAAAAGGGTTTCCACCTAAAAATCTTGTGTCTACTGTCTTGGATGTTGTGCAATGTTGAATGGTTTTGTTATTTGTTCATGTGATGTGATGCTAAGTTATGTTCTTAATCTAATGCTAATGATAATTAATGCTCTGGGAAGTTAAAATTAACTGATTGAAGTGAAATATTGATTCACCCCCCTCTTAGTATTTCCAACAAACACAACTCAAACAGAGAGGATCACCAAAGGCCTACATCGCAAAATTCAAACGAATAGCTGTCATGGTGATGGACATATCCAAACAAAGGTTAATTATGCTTTTCACAAAAGGTTAGCCAAACCCCAACATGGGTGGGTCAAGGCCTTCAGGGCCACTACCATACAAGAGGCCTTCACCAAGACTTGAGATATGGCAGGTCCAGCACCAAACGTGAAGACTCCACTCATATCACAAATCCCTCTAAAGGACAAGAACAAGAAGACATCTAAAAAGGACAAAACCAAGAAGGATCGATTGGATGAAGAAGCTCGAAACTAGCCTAGAAGAAAGAAGCTCAATTTTACTTGCAAAGAGCCATGGGAACCTAGTCACCGATGATTGGGAAAGGGAAAGATTCACTACATTGAAGTATTGCCCGATAGCAACAATGAGAGTTATACAACACAAGCACCAAGCAAGGAGTGTCGCATTTCCGAAGAAGCACCATCACTATAAGAGGCTAGGAAGCCATGTCCAAGAATTGAAGGAGGTACTATCGCCACTCTCTCAGGAGTCCCTAAATATCACACCTTCAAAATCAAGGGTGCCATGTGAGGGAAATGAATCATAGCATTGATTGATGTGGAGCAACACATAACTTCATTGATGTAGCTATAGTGGTAAGGAGAGGCATCCCTAACTAGGAATTCAAAGATTTTGAGGTATGGGCAGTTGAAGGGTATCATATGACATGCACACGGGTAGTTCCACATTTGAGCATCACATTAGGTAGTATACACTGACTGATGATTTTTATGTGATAGAATTCGCAGATACTAATGCAGTGTTGGGAGTACTATGATTGTACTCGCTAGGAAGATTCGTAATGAACTACCAAGCGATGGAAATGGAATTTTGAGACCCAAATGGTAGCAAGGTAGTACTATGAGGCATGACCAATGGTGGGCCCCGAGTTGTAATAGCCAAGCAAATGGAGGTCACACCCAAGCAAGGTGAGGTAATTTGCATGGCAGCTCATAGAAGTACAAACCCCAAATCATCGAATGACAGCTTACAAGCCTATGAGCTATAATGCAAAAAGAATGCTGAACACGACACATGCACATTCTTAAGAGATTGGAGATCCCACCTCTTAGTAGAGTACTCCAAAAATAAGTTCGCCTACAAGTTGTTGGATGAACTCATTCATGATGATAAGTACAAGGTAGAAGATGAGATCATCTTCTTTGGAGATGAGATATATTTTGTCCCCAGATCGACACTCAGTGAAAAGTTCATTAGAGTTTCACATGACAGACCAATTGAAGGCACATTGGAGCTTCGCCCTCAAATCAGAGATAGCACAACTATGGAACGGAAAGTTGGCAAAAGCAGGTCAAAGATGGATGGAAAAAACCCTGAAGAAAATATTATCGCGGCAGCAGATTCTCCTGAAGTTGAAGGAAGTCATATAAAAAGGGGAACACAAAACATATTGGCTGTAAGAAACACCAAAAAAAACATGGAAAAAGGTATGTGGCAATAGAAATAAATAAGGAAAATGCTAAGTTTCATCTGCACAAGTACTCTATTTTGTGTAAACGTCACTGTTTATAGAACTTGGTAGTGAAGGTTGTTGAGTTTCTAGAAGGGTCCCATGCCCTCGAACTATTGCCAAATTATGTTATGGGGTTGGTCTTGCACTCAATGCCTACAATGTTTCTGCATTTCATTATACTGCAAATTATCTTGGGATAATAAATACTATGGAGGAGGAAGGTCTAGTCCATAAGAATGAGAACAAAAAAGAAAACAGGTCACATACAAGTAATGTGAAGAGAGCAGTAAAACAGAAGTAGCATGGGGAAAGTAATATGAGTTTTTTAATCTCCAATAAAGAGATCCATTTTACACCATTTATTGTTAGAACTATGGAAGATTGTTGCTACACCAAGAGAATTAAAATATACATCAGTAGCAATACACAATTGAGTTTTTTCCACCTATGATTCAGTAAGAGGGAGCGGAAACTATTGCATGATGATATGTTCCACCAGCATTATGGTAATCAGATTGCAGGAGGAAAAAAGGTGTGCTTGTATGCTCAATATGACAATTGTGAGGCAACTAAACATGCCATTGCTTGAGGGCAAGCAATGTCGGGAAGAGGGGACTGTAACATCCCCAATGGATTAATTGCCAATGGGAGGACAAAGTAGTCTATCCAACCTTGTAAGCTATAGTCTTGATAAAGGGGGAAAACCCAATTATCCAATGTTTGGTGCAACATTGAGTAAATTTTGAGTTGGATGGGGCAAAAATCCCAAATTGGGGGTGGTACTTGCAACCCCTCACATTTGAGAAACCCCATAAGGGAATCTATAAATAAAGGAGAGTTGGAATCACATTTTCATCATCTATTTGGATTTGATATCTTTGTTTTCTTGAGCTAAGGCTTTGAGGGTTTAAGACCCCTTTCTTCTTGATTAGCTTTGGTGAAGGTGATCCCATTATATCTAATCCATTTGTCTATTTTTGGTGGAGTTGATCCCACACTAACTAGACACCTATTTTCCTTGTTCTAGCACAGCATTGGAGCAGTTCTAGTTTGGTTTTGAGGATTGACGATTCTTCCTTCTTTTGGCACAGTGTTTCTTCTTGAATAGCTCGGATCGGTCCTTCACAATTTATTTTCTTAAACAATTTCGGTTTTATTCGACAATCACAAGGAAGAGAACATCCCTTGTGGAAACACACTGAATTAAGCCATTGTAATCACAGTGAAGCCCCCTGAGGCTGACGTTAAGAGCCCAAACACAGTGATTGGTATTGGTGCTGATGGTGGCATAGACTTGGAGATCGCAGGGCCGCAGCCACAGTGCCACAAGCGAACCTCCTGGACAGTGAGTTGAACAAGATACTTTCTAAGCTGCAGTACCCTCAGGAAAGACAATTCGGGGACTTATTCTGTGGATTATTTTCAAGACAATAAGACTACTATGCAGTAAACCTAACTAGTATATTAGATTTAAATTAGCTCACCTGGATTTGATTTAATAGCATAGTTGCAATGGGGTCTAGTTTTCTAAATTGCAAAGGTTGCAAACAGTGTTGTGTTGGTGGATCTTGGATAGATTTGTTGTTGTGGGCAGCCAACCCTACCTTCTGTGGATTTGTTGAAGAATCATAACTACTGTCTGATATAGTCAAAATTATATTGTGCATCTTGGTTGAGTATGTGCTCCATTTCATTGGGCACATCAGCCCTAATCTACTGAAGTTGTGGAAGAATTATATTACTGTGTTAAAGATCCTTTATGTTCATGTGTTACATAGATGAATGCCTACTTCGATGATTAAATGAATTTGCATTGCTTTGTATGTCTTCAGATTTATTGGAAACCCTAGCCAAAATAGAAACCCTTAAAGGAAAAAAAAATCCCTAAGGATATTACAATTTTTATGTATGAGGGATCATTCACAGCACACACAACTAACAACAATGTTAACACACACACAATTTAGAAGAGAAGTATAAATGTATAATGAAATCCCAACAGAGGTATATGTTATTGTAGCAAGATTGGAATCTCACATAGATAACAACCACAAACAAAAGACAGCCCACAAGGCATGACACCAATACTTTTAGTGATGTTAGTACTGAAGTGAGACAGGATGTTATCACATCAACACAAGGACTTGCATCCCAAAGCCAACATCTATATTTGCAAACCTTTTGGTGTAGGTGACACCTTATAAACCATCTTTGTCTCGGTCGTCATTGCTACACCCTCCAAAATTTTGGCCTGCACCAAATTTCAGAGCCTACCTCGGTCTTGCATTTTGTCATCGCAAACATTGAAGTCCATTTCATGTGTTTTCTTTAAGCGTTTTGGTCCCTTTTGCAAGAAAGGCAAAATGTCATTTTTTCACATGTTAGTTGTCGCATAATGTGTGGAAGCTTGTTTTGGTGGTTTCAGGGAGTTATCTTTGTGCGAATGAATTGATCTAACCATGTAAACATTCGTCGCACTCATTCCCAAAGTTTTGATGTTAATTTTAGGTATGTTCTATGTTGAGAGCAATTTACTTCAATTTTTCACATTAACTCAATATCAATTCTAGATTAGCAATCACATTTAGCATGATAGTAAAATGCAGATAGAACATAAACATAAATCATAGAAGACAAGCCAAGACAAGAGGACACAAGATGTGGCGCCAGCCAGGGACAAACCCCAATGTGGGGAAACCCTTGATCAATTCTTCTTATATGTTCTTCAATAGTTCAGCAGAGCGAGAGAGATAGTATGTATACATCAGAAGTCAACATTTTGACTTGTCATAACAAGAGCAGAGATCTTCTCTAAGAAGATGACACATGAGGTCGTTGATCCGAGCACAGGTGATTCCATCACCTTGTTGTACCTATCATTGTGTTGCACCATGTTGCACCATCATACCATGTCCATCATCACTGTGTTGCACCATCATACCATGTCCATCATCACTGTGTTGCACCATGTTGCACCATCACTGAGTTGTACATCCTCATGTTGTACCCAACATGTTGCTCTTCATCATCATGTTGCACTATGCATCACTGTACTGTGAACTATGCTACACCTATTCACTATTGTACCCATCATTGTGCACTATGTTGCACCAATGATTGTTGTACCCATCACTGTGCACTATGTTGCACCCATCATACACATGTTGCATCCTTCATCTTGCACTTCAATACATTCAATTTGTTGTACCCTATTACTAGTTGTCCCATCATATCATATTGCTACACCCTCTCGCTACGTTGTCCCATCATATCATATTGTTGCACCATTCCATCATTATTGTACCCAACACCAACAAGTTGTTGCAATATCAAGCTGTTGCTATACATCCATGCCCATCATCATGTTGTACCATAGTGTTGCACCATGCTGCAGCAATAAACCATGTTGCTGCAATATACCATGTTGTTGCATCCATCACATCATGCTGCACCTCTTGGCATTATGCAGCACCTTATTATGTTGCAGCATTCATCATCATGTTGTCTTCAAACTTTACTTTCATCAAACCATGGAAGAGTACAGACATACACACACACACACATACACATATATATTTGATATACATTCCAAGAAGGCAGATCCATATACTATCCTCGTCTGAAGTCTTTCCTCTGAGAGATCATCTTGTTGCAGCTAGGTGTCTTCAAATTGTTGTAGATAACTCTTCAAAACAATAATATAGAATTATGTATATAACTAGGACAACGAATAGCCTTCCTTTTGACAGTGTCTTAAGGTCTCTTATTAGACCTGCTTTTAGTGTTAGATAGGTTGTATATATGTCTCCTCTTTCTATTAATAAATCTTCTCACAAGCCTGCGGCTAGGGCACATTGACAGCAGATTTAGGGTCTCATAGATCTGTGTCATAGGGTCTCTTAGACCTACATTTAGGACTTCATCATAACTGCATTTAGGGCAGCTTCATCATGAACAGAGTTAAGGGCAGCTTCATTGTGGTCAGCGTTTAAGCCTTAAGGCATCTTCATTCAGCATTTAGGGAAAATTTATTGTGGACAGCATTTAAGGCAACTTCATTTTGAATAGCGTTTTAGGGCATCATCTCCATGTTTATGGGCATCATCTCCATGACTACGTTTTAGGGCATCATCTCCATGACTATGTTTTAGGGCATCATCTCCATTACGGCAGCATTGTCTTCTTAGGATCTCTCCTCCACCAAAACCCAAGACAAGTGGAGAGAAAGAGATCACAAGAAGTGTGTGTACAAATGACCTTCAAGGCACCTCTAGTTATACTAAAACGTTGAGCACAAGTGAGGGCAATTTGGTTGTTGGCCGACCTTGATGAATTGTCCCATAACACAAATAAATTCATATCTCCATGAATAATTATTGGAATCGGATGATCTTTAGACCAATCCCACACCTCTCGACGAAAGGAATCCAAGAAAAATATCAGTTGCCATAAATAAGATGACCCACATGGAGTTTGGCCCTAGTTGCCAATTTTAACACTCCGTCTCAACTAGGGAGAACTTCATCCGTTGATCCATCTGCCAAACTGTACTATCTTTGCCATCAGTGCCTTGCACTGCTCTACTCTGCTCTATTGAACCATGAAGAAGAAGAATTGACTGAGAATGTCTCATACCATTCTCTACTAACCCGAAGTCAGTTCCATATGAAGAGAGTGTGTCATACCACTCTTACTGATCCCAGAACAGTTCCAAAAGAGAGTGATTTATGTCACTATTACTAACCGAAGTCAACTTCGTTGATCCCAGATCAATATCAAAAGAGAGTGTCTCAAACCACTCATACTGATCCCAGATCAGTGGAGGTCATCCTAGTATAGGGAGTACAGTAGATACAACGATGTGTCCATCAATAGTACTACTATGGTCCCTAACCCCATTTCCCTACTCATTGGCCAGATGAGAGATACTTCCCATGAGTCCCAAACTGCATGGGTAGGATGCCTCAACAGGAGAACCACTCATACTGTCCATAAGTCGCCACGGAGTATCACAGGGGGGAGGTTGAACCATTCACCCTATACACAGTGTTCCATTAGGGAAGGGTGAGTCGCCCTATGGTCGCTTGTTGCTCCAAGAAGTACCCCAAGCCCCTCGGAGCTCCCAGAGCTTAATGCATGCAACATGCAGGACTCTCATAAGAGGGTCTCTCAACGACTCCAAGTCGTTCTCGGAAAGTCACAAATTTGATCTTTCCTCGAGGCTTTAACAAAATGTCTGCGACCTATACATCAATCTCAATGCGATGGAGCCTCCTCGCTCATCAACGTACCACATCGCAGATATGATAGTATATGATGTCTATATGCTAGAGCAATCATAGAATACGAGAGTCCTCAACAATCGAATCCCCCCTTGGTTGACACAGAAGATCACGGTGGTATCCATCATGTGTCAAATAGCTCACTTAAGAGCTTCCTCAACCAGGCAGCTTCACACGATATCATACTCGTAGCTATGTATTCGGTCTCAGTGGTGCTTAAAGCAACCAACTTCTACATCCCGCTCATTTAGGATATCGAAGCAGAACCCAAAGAGAAACAACACTTAGAAGTGCTCTTGTGATCCTCCACAATGCCTGCCCAGTCAACATTCGAATAATCATGCAGCTTCATATTTCCGACAATGTATGTCAATCTATGAGTGATTGTGCCCCGAAGATATCTCAAAAGATCCTTGGCACCAATCTAGTGAGGCTCAACCATATATGAGCTCACCATGCTAACTGAAAAACATATGTTCGGACGGAAGTTCACCAAGAACATCAATGCTAATGAGTTTATGAAACTCAAAGGCATTTCCCAAATCTGGTCTGGCATTACTACCACATAACTTCTGAAAGTTAGGCTCCATCGAGGTAGTCATGGGCTTGTAGTTTATCATTCCAAATCTGGAATCCAACTCCCTCTTACTTTTGCAAATGAGAGGGTCTGCACTTGTCAAAAAGAGGTCGTCCTCAGAAGGTGCCGGTATGAGAGGTCTATCATCCACAACCTTCAAGCAATGGTTTGGAACGACTTGACTCCTAGTGAATCTCAGCTTCATCAAACAGCTATCAATCCTCTCATACTATGCTCGGGGTGTTTTGCTTCAAGCCATAAAGGGCTTTCTTCCACCTACATACATGAGATTCCCGATCATGAATCTCAAACCCCTTGAGCTGTTCCAAACATGTCGACCTGCTACATGAGGGGAATGATCCACTTGTAAGATTTTCCTTTGGTACATCTCGTACATGTACCTTCATGCTCTTCTTGAATTCAGGTATCCCTGACACCATCTGACTCACATTGGGTAGGGCCCCATAATAAGCATACTTGGTGCTATAGATGAGATGTGTCAACTGACATGGTCCCCAATGGACTTCCTGCAACTTGATACAAATTGCCAACCCTGAATAAAAGCATCTTTGAAAATTCCATTTTCAAACACGTACCTTTCCATCGATGAATGCCACCTTGAAACCTTTGACTTCCATTGTCGAAATGGACACCAAGTTCTTCTTGCGATCAGGTACATAAAATAGATTCTTGTAAACGAATCGAGGTATCCTCATTCAATTGAGGTGTAACATTCCCTACACCCTTTCTAGGATAGGTGGCATTGACTCCAAGTATAATCCCACGATTGTTTCCATCTCTACCAAATTAGAGAGAGCACCCTTCTATCCGATGAAGTGCCTTGATGCACTACAATCAATAAGCCAGATTCCCAAAGAGTCTGGAGGAGAGGGCCAATATAAGATAATGCTTCTTTATCTTATTAGAAACAACATTTGATTCTCCATACCTTGGGTTCCTTGCTTTCTTTGAAAAGTCGGCTCTTTCCTTGATGACCTGCATTACCTATCATTCCTCCAATCATTGAAGATGTCCCTGGAATGATTGTTATCATCATCAAGTGATGTGTCCCTGCCATTCGAACACTCCTTTGCATAATGGCTGAACTTATTACAAACAAGGCATCTGCCTTTCCTTCCACCCTTAGACCTGGGCTTCCCATTGAAGTGATCTTTAGGTAGGCCATCAAAAGCTTCCGCTGCGCCACTTGGATAATATTCTCTGCTTCGACTTCACCCTTGGTGAATTTGAAGAGGGATGAGAAATCCATTGATCCTTTTGTCCTTTCCCAACTATCTTCGATGATTGCTCTTTCACTCTTGCTTGGGCTTTGTCTTCACCTCAGCTCTGATACCATGTTAATTTTAGGTATTTTCTATGTTGAGAGCAATTTACTTCAATTTTTCACATTAACTCAATATCAATTCTAGATTAACAATCACATTTAGCATGATAGTAAAATGCAGATAGAACATAAGCATAAATCGCAGAAGACAAGCCAAGACAAGAGGACACAAGATGTGGCGCTAGCCAGGGGCAAACCCCAATGTGGGGAAACCCTTAATCAATTCTTCTTATATGTTCTTCAATAGTTCAGCAGAGAGAGAAAGAGAGATAGTATGTATTCATCAGAAGTCAACATTTTGACTTGTCATAATAAGAGCAGAGATCTTCTCTGAGAAGATGACACATGAGGTAGTTGATCAGAGCATAGGTGATTCCATCACCTCGTTGTACCTATCACTATGTTGCACCATGTTGCACCATCATACCATGTCCATCATCACTGTGTTGCACCATGCTGCACCATCACTGAGTTGTACCTCATCATGTTGTACCCAACATGTTGCTCTTCATCACCATGCTGCACTATCCATCACTGTATTGTGCACTATGTTGCACCTATTCATTGTTGTACCCATCACTATGCACTATGCTGCACCAATGATTGTTGTAACCATCACTGTTCACTATGCTGCACCCATCATACACATGTTGCATCCTTCATGTTGTACTTCAATACATTCATGTTGATGTACTCTATTACTATGTTGTCCCATCATATCATATTGTTGCACCCTATCACTGTGTTGTCCCATCATATCATATTGTTGCACCATTCCATCAATGTTGTACCCAACACAAACAAGCCACTGCAATATCGAGTTGCTACTATACATGCATGCCCATCATCATGCTATACCATAGTGTTGCACCATGTTGTTGCATCCATCACATTATGATGCACCTCTTTGAATTATGCAGCACCTTATTATGTTGCAGCATTCATCATCATGTTGTCTTCAAACTTTAACTTCATCAAACCATGGAAGAGTACAGACATACACACACACACAAACATATATATATATATATATATAAAACTGATATACATTGCAAGAAGGCAAATCCATATATTGTCCTCATCTGAAGTCTTTCCTCCGAGAGATCATTTTGTTGCAGCTAGGGTCTTCAGATTGCTGCAGATAACTCTTCAGAACAGTAATATAGGATTGTTGTATATAACTAGGACAACGAATAGCCTTCCTTTTGACAGCGTCTTAAGGTCTCTTATTAGACCTGCTTTCATTGTTAGATAGGTTGTATATATGTCTCCTCTTTCTGTTAATAAATCTTCTCACAAGCATGCGACTAGGGCACACTGACAGCAGATTTAGGGTCTCATAGATCAGCGTCATAGGGTCTCTTAGGCCTGCATTTAGGACTTCACCATAACTACGTTTAGGGTAGCTTCATCATGAACAGCGTTTAGGGCAACTTCATTATGGACAGCGTTTAGGGCATCTTCATTATGGACAACATTTAGGGCAAATTTATTGTGGACGGCGTTTAGGGCAGCTTCATTTTGAACAACGTTTTAGGGCATCATCTCCATGACTGCATTTTAGGGCATCATCTCCATGACTGTGTTTTAGGGCATCATCTCCATTAGAGCAACATTGTCTTCTTAGGATCTCTCCTCCCACCAAAACCCAAGACAAGTGGAGAGGAATAGATCACAAGAAGTGTGTGTACAAATGACCTTCAAGGCACCTCTATTTATACTAAAACGTTGAGCACAAGTGGGGGCAATTTGGTTGTTGGCAGACCTTGATGAATTGTCCCATAACAGAAATAAATTCATATCTCCATGAATACTTGTCGGAATCGGATGATCTTTAGATCAATCCTACACCTCTCAACGAGAGCAATCCAAGAAAAATATCAGCTGCCAAAAATAAGATGACCCACATGGAGTTTGGCCCTAGTTACCAATTTTAACACTCCCTCTCAACTAGGGATCCGTTGATCCATCTGCCAGACTGTACTATCTCTGCCATCATTGCCTTGCACTGCTCTACTCTGCTCTGTTGAACCATGAAGAAGAAGAATTGATCGAGAATGTCTCATACCATTCTCTACTGGCCCGAAGTCAGTTCCATATGAAGAGAGTGTGTCATACCACTCTTACTGATCCCAGATCAGTTCCAAAAGAGAGTGAGTTATGTCACTCTTACTGACCCGAAGTCAATTTCATTGATCCCAGATCAATATCAAAAGAGAGTGTCTCAAACCACTCATACTGATCCCAGATCAATGGAGGTCATCCTAGCATAAGGAGTACAGTAGATACAACGATATGTCAATCGATAGTACTACTATGGTCCCTAACCCCATTTCCCTACTCATTGGCCAGATGAGAGGTACTTCCCATGAGTTTTAGACTGCATGGGTAGGATGCCTCAACAGGAGAACCACTCATCCTGTCCATAAGTCGCCACGAGGTATCACCCTATACACAGCGCACCATTAGGGGAGAGTGAGTCGCCCTATGGTCGCTTGTTGCTCCAAGAAGTACCCCAAGCCCCCCGGAGCTCCCAGAGCTCAATGCATGCAACATGCAGGACCCTCATAAGAGGGTCTCTCAAAGACTCCAAGTCGTTCTCTTAAAGTCACAAATTTGATCTTTCCTCAGGGCTTTGACAGAATGTCTGCAACCTATACATCAGCCTCAATGCGATGGAGCCTCCTTGCTCATCGACGTACCATATCCAAGATAAGGTAGTATTTGATGTCTATATGTTGGAGCAATCATAGAATATGAGATTTCTCAACAATCGAATCCCCCCTGGTTGACACAGAAGATTGCGGTGGTATCCATCATGTGTCAAACAACTCACTTAAGAGCTTCTTCAACTAGGCAGCTTCACACGAGATCATACTCGTAGCTATGTATTCGGTCTCAGTGGTGCTTAAAGCAACCGACTTCTGTTTCCTACTCACTCAAGATATCGAAGCAGAACCCAAAGAGAAACAACACTCAGAAGTGCTCTTGTGATCCTCCACACTGCCTACCCAGTCAGCATTCGAATAATCATGCAGCTTCATATTTCCGATAGTGTATCTCAATCTATGAGTGATTGTGCCCCGAAGATATCTCAAAAGATCCGTGGCACTAATCTAGTGAGGCTCAACCATGTATGAGCTCACCATGCTAACTGAAAAACATATGTCTGGACGAAAGTTCACCAAGAACATCAATGCTAATGAGTTTATGAAACTCAGACGCATTTCCCAAATCTAGTCCGGCATTACTACCACATAACTTCTGAAAGTTAGGCTCCATCGAAGTAGTCACGGACTTGTAGTTTATCATTCCAAATCCGGAATCCAACTCCCTCTTACTTTTGCAAATGAGAGGGTTTGCACTTGTCAGAAAGAGGTCGTCCTCAGAAGGTGCTGGTATGAGAGGTTTATCATCCACAACCTTCAAGCAATGGTTTGGATCGACTTGACTCCTAGTGAATATCAGCTTCATCAGACAGCTATCAATCCTCTCATACTATGCCTGGGGTGTTTTGCTTCAAGCCATAGAGGGCTTTCTTCCACCTACATACATGAGATTCCCGATCATGAATCTCAAACCCCTCAGGTTGTTCCAAACCTGTCGACCTACTACATGAGGGGAAAGGTCCCCTTGTAAGATTTTCCTTTGGTACATCTCAACATGTACCTTCATGCTATTCTTGAATTCAGGCATCCCTGACACCATCTGACTCACATCGGGTAGGGCCCCATAATAAGCATACCTTAAGTGTTATAGATGAGATGTGTCAACTGACATGGTCCCCAATGGACTTCCTACAACTTGATTCAAATTGCCAACCCTAAATAAAAGCATCTTTGAAAATTCCATTTTCAAACACGTACCTTTCCATCGATGAATGCCACCTTGAAACCTTTGACTTCCATTGCCGAAATGGACACTAGGTTCTTCTTGCTATCAAGTACATAAAATAGATTCTTGTAAATGAATGAAGTTATCCTCATTCAATTGAGGGGTAACATTCCCTACACCCTTTCTGGGATAGGTGGCATTGACTCCAAGTATAATCCCACGATTGTTTCCATCTCTACCAAATTAGAGAGAGCACCCTTCTATCCGATGAAGTGTCTTGATGCACTACAATCAATAAGTCAGATTCCCAAAGAGTCTGGAGGAGAGGGCCAATATAAAATAATGCTTCTTTATCTTATTAGAAACAACATTTGATTCTCCATACATGGGGTTCCTTGCTTTCTTTAAAGAGTCAGTTATTTCCTTGATGACCTACATTACCTGTCATTCCTCTGATCATTGAAGAGGTCCCTGGAATGATTGTTATCATCATCAAGTGATGTGTCCCTACCATTCGGACACTCCTTTGCATAATGGCCGAACATATTACAAGCAAGGCATCTGCCTTTCCTTCCACCCTTAGACCTAGACTTCCCATTGAAGTGATCTTTAGATAGGCCATCAAAAGCTTCCGCTGCGCCATTTGGATAATATTCTCTGCTTCGACTTCAGCCTTGGTGAATTTGAAGAGGGATGAGGAATCCATTAATCATTTTGTCCTTTCCCAACTGTCTTCGGTGATTGCTCTTTCACTCTTGCTTAGGCTTTGTCTTCACCTCAGCTCTAATACCATGTTAATTTTAGGTATGTTCTATGCTGAGAGAAATTTACTTCAATTTTTCACATTAACTCAATATCAATTCTAGATTAGCAATCACATTTATCATGATAGTAAAATGCAGATAGAACATAAACATAAATCGCAGAAGATAAGCCAAGACAAGAGGACACAAGATGTGGCGCCAGCGAGGGACAAACCCCAATGTGGGGAAACCCTTGATCAATTCTTCTTATGTGTTCTTCAATAGTTCAGCAAAGAGAGAGAGATAGGATGTATACATTAGAAGTCAACATTTTGACTTGTCATAATAAGAGCAGAGATCTTCTCTAAGAAGATGACACATGAGGTAGTTGATCCGAGCACAGGTGATTCCATCACCTTGTTGTACCTACCACTGTGTTGCACCATGCTACACCATCATACCATGTCCATCATCACTGTGTTGCACCATCACTGAGATGTACCTCATCATGTTGTACCCAACATGGTGCTCTTCATCATCATGTTGCACTATGCATCACTATATTATGCACTATACTGCACCTATTCACCGTTGTACCCATCACTATGCACTATGCTACACCAATGATTGTTGTACCCATCACTGTGCACTATGTTGCACCCATCATACACATGTTGCATCCTTCATGCTGCACTTCAATACATTCATGTTGTTGTACCCTATTACTATGTTGTCCCATCATATCATATTGTTGCACCATTCCATCACTGTTGTACCCAACACCAACAAGTTGCTGTAATATCGAACTGCTGCTATACATCCATGCCCATCATCATGTTGTACTATAATGTTGCACCATGCTGCAACAATAAACCATGTTATTGCAATATACCATGTTGCTGCGTCCATCACATCATGTTGCACCTTTTTGCATTATGCAGCACCTTATTATGTTGCAACATTCATCATCATGTTGTCTTCAAACTTTACTTTCATCAAACCATGGAAGAGTACAAACATACACACACACACACATATATATACATATATAACTGATATACATTGCAAGAAGGCAGATCCATATACTGTCCTCGTCTAAAGTCTTTCCTCTGAGAGATCATCTTGTTGTGGCTAGGTGTCTTCAGATTGTTGTAGATAATTCTTCAAAACAATAATATAGGATTGTTGTATATAACTAGGACAATGAATAGCCTTCCTTTTGATAGCGTCTTAAGGTCCCTTATTAGACCTGCTTTCAGCGTTAGATAGGTTGTATATATGTCTCCTCTTTCTGTTAATAAATCTTCTCACAAGCCTGCAGCTAGGGCACATTGACGACAGATTTAGGGTCTCATAAATCAGCGTCATAGGGTCTCTTAGACCTGCGTTTAGGACTTCACCATAACTGTGTTTAGGGCAGCTTCATCATGAACAGCATTTAGTGCAGCTTCATTGTGGAAAGCGTTTAGGGCATCTTCATTATGGACAGCATTTAGGGCAGATTTATTGTGGACAGTGTTTAGGGCAGCTTCATTTTGAACAGCGTTTTAGGGCATCATCTCCATGACTGTGTTTTAGGGCATCATCTCCATGACTATGTTTTAGGGCATCATTTCCATTAGGGTAACATTGTCTTCTTAGGATCTCTCCTCCCACCAAAACCCAACACAAGTGGAGAGGAATAGATCACAAGAAGTGTGTGTACAAATGACCTTCAAGGCACCTCTATTTACACTAAAACGTTGAGCATAAGTGGGAGCAATTTGGTTGCTAGCCGACCTTGACAAATTGTCCCATAACACAAATGAATTCATATCTCCATGAATACTTGTCGGAATCGAAAGATCTTTAGATCAATCCTACACCTCTCGACGAGAAAGAATCCAAGAAAAATATCAGCTGCCATAAATAAGATGACCCACATGGAGTTTGGCCCTAGTTGCCAATTTTAACATTTAAGCATTATCGCACAAGTGTCGTCATGGTCGTCACAAAGTGTATCTTTGGTATCACACTTGTTGTAACTCAAAAAAATGTTGTCGCACTGAGGAAAATGCGTGGTTTATGTGTCATGGATGATCTATGTTGTTGTGTCGTCAAGTGTTCTAAGTGTGTGGTCACAATCAAGTCATGTCACTGATCACATCAGTTCACAGATCCCACACTTAGCCAATTTTCAAAAATTTCCGAGCAACTTAGCCTCATCCGGCCTTCCCCAACGGCGCATTGCACAGTTCCAACCCTCAAGTTGCAACCTTGTCCCTTGACACTGCACAATGCACAGTTCCTGCCTCCCAAGACTGCGCACTGCGCAATTCCGATGCTCAAGCTCCAACCCTAGCCCCCAAAATTGCACAATCCAGACCCCAACTTAGCCTCAACTACACATTGCACAATCTCTAAGCTCAAGCTCAGACCTTGAGCTCTTGAGCTACGCAATTGCGCAATCACCTAGCCCCCTTTGCCTCCTAGAACTACGCAATGAGCTGAACCAATGCCCATCCCCTCAACTTGTGTCATTGACCCCCTAAAATGCGCAGTTTCCTTCCTCAGTCCAGCCTAGACTGCACATTGCGCAGTCTCAAAGCTCAAGCTTCACCCCTGAGCTCCTAAATTGTGCAATTGCTCCCACCCTGCAACTTGGTTTCGGCTCAGCCAATGGATCAACATGTGTCATCTTACACTAGGGGTTTTATCGAATTGACGTTGTCTCGTCACGAGTGAATTGCAAATGTAGGTACTCTACCATACCGTGACAAGATGATGGAAAAGGAGATGGACAAGGGAAACATGTTGAAAGACACTTGTGTAGCTGATTATGCAAGTTGATCAATCAAGAGAAGACAAAAGGGACACCAGTGTGTGGCCACAGCTCAAGACTTAATATCATTAAAGGCTTCTTACGTCTAAGCCATAAGGAGGTGGATAAAAGAGCATCCTCAAGAATACATGTAGCAAGCAACATCAGAAGTGGCTTGAGATTGCCATGTCATCAAGCAGTCCATGTCAGCAGTGTCATGTCATGTCATGAGTTGTCATATGCCACATCATCATTGTGGGTTATGTAATTATCTATTAAAAATGTATTGTAATGTGAAAGTCCAAAGGACACATTCAAAATATGAAGAGTCATGTAAATTTAAAGTCATAGGAAGTCAAAGAGTCATGAGGGTAGTCAAAGAGTCACAAGGAAAGTGAAGCATCACTTCATTGGTTATATATACACCCTCATTGTATAAGCAAAGGACTTTTCACCTTAGCTCCTCGCGCAAGGCATTAGAGAGACAAACTAGTTCTTTTGGGGAGCAAGGAGTGGCTCCAATGCTCTATTATTGCAGCTAGTGGTGTTCATTGTACACATGTGTCTTGGAACTTTTACTTAATATAAGAAGCCTCATGGCTAGCAGGATCTTCATGCATGGATTGTGAATATTTGTAAGACTATTCTGTGAATGTTTGTAATTCGTGTTTGCTTTCATCTGTGCTAAAGTAGTTGAACTATTTCGGTTATTTTAATACTTATCATATTGAGAATGTGTTGTAATGGTTACTATTGTTGTCACATCTTTGTGGATTATTCTACAAGATATTAGACAGATCTCTCTTGTCGATTGAATGTATTGACCATCACATCCTTGGGGACTATTCCTCTAGACGTCAAAAGGATCCTTCTTAGTTACATGTGTCTCTACTAGCGTGGTACTATTACCTCTCTTAGAGGCTCACTTTCTTTTCTCCCTCCGCAATTGAAGAACCTTGACACACTTACAACCGAACACTCACCAGGCACACTCACTTGCTTTTCGAAGGCACATTTGCATTCATCTCTCTTGCTGATAGTTAGAGCCAAGGAAAATCTTTAAAACCGACAATTGGGCCATATTCCGGATGAGGATCCTATCCCAAATGGTGTGAGGTCTAATTGAGACCACATATCGGGGAGACCCCTTGAATGTTGGCAGGTTCAGCACCGTAAACATTCTCACAATTGTTATGTATGTCATATTTTTCACATACCCAATGATGATGTTAACATGCATAAAAATTAATAAAGGAATATTCATGTGGAGCAAAATTCCATCATAGGAATATGCCATTGTAAAAAGATAGCCTAAAGCATCTCACAAATAACAACCAAAAGGCATGACACGAAAATTATCAATGATATTAGTATAGGAATGAGGGAGAATGTTATCCCATCAACCTTGACTTGCACCCTAAAGCCAACTCCTAGATTGACAAAGCTTCTAGTGTAAGTAATGTCTTATAAACCAACTTTGTCTTGCAATTGTTATGTAAATAGATTTATTCACAACATGCATACCCAATAGCAATGTGTGCTAATGTTAACACACATGCAATTAAAAAGACAAGTATCAATGTGGAATGAAATACCAATTTAGAGTTATGCCATTGTAATAAGATTTACATAGATAACAACCATGAGCCAAAGAAAGCCCACAAAGCATGACAGCAAAACCGCCAATAATGATAGTACCAAGCGAGAGAATTAAACCACAAAACCAACTTCCAGTTTAAGAAAGCTTTTGGTACAAGTAATCCCTTATAATTTTATAAACCATTTCACAAGTAATCCCTTATAATTTTATAAACCATTTCCATCTTACAAGGTTATGTATGTATGTGGAATTATTCATAACACATACACCCAACAGCAACGTTAACACACACAATAATTTAGAAGAGCAATTTGCAGGTTGAGTGAAATCCTAAAATAACAATATGTCCCTGTAATAAGACAGTCTCTACATCCCTTAGATAATAGCCACAAGCAAAAGACAATACGCAAAGCATGACACTGATACCGTTCATGATGTTAGAATCTTAATGCGTATTGTTGTTATGCAAGAAGGTCTTGATATTATTGAAATTATATTAAAATAACAAAATATTACTATATCCATCTCGAGTAGCTCAAGTGGCGGTCTCTGTAGAATGAAGTCTCACCGAACCGGAGATCTTGGGTTCGAATCTTGTACTACCCTCCCCCGTTGCTGGGTAAATAATGAACATGTAAAATCAAAAATAAGCCCCGAGGGTTAGCACAATCGGTCAAGTCGGGGCCTCGCCAATGGGAGGTCACAGGGTCGAAACCCGAAAGCTCTTGGGGTTAGGTCTGATGTGACCGAGGGGTGGACCCCCTTCGGGTGGGGTCCACCCAGATTTCTCGAACCTGGAGTAGCGGACTCACTGACCAGGGCCCGTGAACCAGCTGGAAAAACAAAAAAAAAAAACCAAAATATTACTATGTCAAAGGTTTAAAATAATTTATGGGCGTTCCAAATTCAAAAATGTCAAAGGGTCTTGGTTGGTTCCATAAAATAGGGGTAGAGATATTTCCCACCAAGGTTCAAACATGCTAGCCCTTCATGTCTCTTAAAATGATAAGGATGTTGTTACATCCAAGATATAAAGAAAATCCTTAAACCTTCGAAATTCACAAAAATGTCAAAACGGCTGGGTTGGTTGGTAAAACAAGGATGTTGATATTTCCTCCACCAGGGTTTGAATATGCTTGCCTCTCATGGGCAAAGTGCCCCAAGTGCAAGTCCTGGACAAATTAGTTGAATGGATTACCCAATTTCGGACAAATTGGCTGAATGGATTACCCAATTGCTATTTTTTAGCCCACTTGTTGTATCTTAGCAAAAGACTCATCCCTTAATGGTAAGTGGTAAGACGTACTAGCTTCATTGCAATAAAATTTAAATTATGATATTCGGGAGGTGCCGCTTGCAGGTGAATCAAAAAACCATTCAAAATAAATAGCAGAAAATCAGCTCACCGCTGGTAGCAAATAAGGTTCTGCGCTGGGCAATGTGGCCACCATTACTAAAGCAGCTGCTGCTTTCGCCACTGTAACCTGATTCTGTAACAATTTAAAATATATTCTCTAATAAACATATGCTGATGAAAGCCTGCAATATTGCAAAGTACACATAATTGGCTTCATAACTACCTCCGAATGCAAATTTCTAATCTCATCTTCGACTTCCTTCCTTGTATTTTCTTCTGCAGTTGAAATATCGACATCATGAGAACGAGAAAAGAAATAACAGAAAGACTTGGAAAGTATGAAGAACCTCAAAATCGAGAGGGGAAAAAAGAGTATGCGTACGTGAAGGACGCAACGTAGCCAAAGGGGATGGAGGAGGAGGAGCGTGCATTGATGCAGAGCTCCGAGGTGGTGGAGAAGGCTGAGCTGAAGAATTCAGTCCTGCCGGAAGAGATGCAGCCATTCTTTCCTTCCAAGCACATTAATTGATGTAATAGAGCCGCTAAATATATTGTGCATTTTTATCATATATCGTATGTGGAGGGTTATCGCCCATAGGAGGGGTCCAATGACGATTAGACTATACAGATGGTTGATTCAATCTTAAGGATATGTAATGTTTTAAGGATGGTAGTGTGGCCTTCTCATCAAAGTTTTCTTTCTGCTTTTGTAAATATGGATATGAAGTTCATTTTATATTTTGTTTTAATATGAAGTTTTGTTGGTTTGGAGGGGTATGTTAATTCATTTGCTTCAATTTTTACGAGGATATGTTGGTCCATTACGGTAATTATGGTTTTGTAAATATGAATATGAAGTTAATTTTATATTTTGTTTTAATACGAAGTTTTTTTTCTCCTGGGAGCGGTAGATTAATTCATTTGTTTTAATTTTTACTAGCGATATGTAGGTTTAAAATTGTGATAAGATTTAAAAATAGATTTTTTCACTTTATTTAATTTTAGCTTTTGGTAAGTCATAAGTTATTTATTAGGTATTTATGAGTTGGTATTAATTTAAGATGTTCATTGTTATAAGAGAAAAAAAATAGACTTTTGTGATAAGATTCAAAAATAGACTTTCTCACCATGTTCAGTTTTAGCTTTTGGTAAGTCATAAGTTATTTATTAAGCAGTTATGAGTTGGCATTAACTTAAGATGTTCATTGTGATAAGACTCAAAATATAGACTTTCTCACCATGTTCAGTTTTAGCTGTTGGTAAGTCATAAGCTATCTACTAGGCACTTGTGGGTTGGCCTTAACCTAAGATATATGGTGTCAGATTTGAACTTGGGTCTTGCCCAAGTGATCGTACAAGTTACACATCCCCTAGAATTATAGGAATTAGTTTTCAAAAATATTTGATCTAAGTTTTCGAGAAATTGACAAAGTTTTATAATGATTTTTATAATTTTATTATTAATTATTTTTTTAGTTAAAATTTTTACATCTCTATTTTAGAATAAGTTTCCATAATTTTAATTTAATTATCAGGTAGATGGTAGGGATTTAACTTTTTGTTAAGAATGTTTATTTTGGAATAGAACTTCAAGAATTTCATTTAATTATCAATAATTAATAGGTGAATGATAGGGATTTAACCTTATGGAATATTTACAAAATAATTTTAATGGTGTTCAAGGATAGAGGGTTGAGATTTATTTCAAAGATAGTTATGCCATTTTCCTTTTCAATTTAAATTTAAAAATGTTATTAAATTAAATAAAAATAAAATGTATACTAATATTGTCATATAAGTTAAACAATAAGCATCAAAACATTTACCTTCTTATACATCTCACATTGTCAAGATTAAAACTAACATAAAAACTAACTAAATTATAACTTTATTTTAAGTTATCATTATTACATTATTATTAAAAAGAGAACTTTAAATTATGAATTGAATATGTATACATTTAACAAAACATATAACAAGATTCTTAAGTAGAGATTCACCCCCACTTTAGGATAGAGATTCTTAACCTGTAAATAGAATTGGTTACGATACCATACGCTGTTATCATGGCCTACTAACATTGCAAGCCCAAAAAACCATAACCATAATTCATGTTCATGTGACATTTTCTTAATTAATCAATTTAATTAAAAGGGCACAGAGGGCATAACTATTTTTAAGATACATCTTAACCTTTGATTTGCAACTATTACTAAGAATATTCTAGAAGATGCCATGGAAGTTAAACCTTATCATCCACCCAATAATATTGTCAATTGATAATTAAATTAAACTTTTTGAAGCCCTATACCAAAATACACACAGGCAATAAACTATTCTGACTATGAAATGAGTTATGGTTTTTTGGGCACGTGTTATTGATAAGCCATGGTATTGTAATAAAATCAATCTGCAATTTAATAATTTGCATGTTAGATGGGGCTATCTTAAGTGGTTGGATGGAATGGTTGTTATTTTCCCTACCCAGGTTCAAATCTTCACTAGTGATATGATGAGCCCCTCGAGCTTAGAGGGAGGTTGATCTCGGCAATAAAATGGAGTGAATCTCTATGGTTAAGAATTTTGTCACGTTATATATATATATATATTTATATATAATTATATATAATATAATACTACATATATAATATATATATAATATATATATAATATATATATATATATATAATATAAATGTTTAGTTAATTTTTATGATTTTTTTTTCAATATGAAATATATCATGAGGTAAGTGTGTTGATGTCTATCATGGATTGATGTCTATTTACTAATCATTTAATTTATGGCTATGCTAGTTATTTTAATTATTTTAAGTTGGAAGTTTGTGTTTGTGTTTTTGTTTGAGACCCTAATTTTTAAATGAATTTTTTCATATTTTCTTAAAATTTGAAAATACTCTTATGATTGGGCAACAGATATGAAATGGCCAATAATCTCTATTTTGAAGGTGATGTTTTAAAAAATAAAAAAAATCTAAATATTGATAGATGGATATTGCTTTAATTTTGACTAGCCAAGGGGATCTCGATAATGGTAGAGAAATTATCACCAAAGTGGCACAAACACAATGGTATTCGTTATTATAATTATAAATCGGACTATTGGACCAGGCCTTCTATCAAGCAATGCATTTGCATAAAGGTTGTGTAACATTTAATAATCAATCGGGGGTTCATAAACTTGTAAATGGCAAATAATGTATGTGCAGAATTAGATTATTTGTAATATGATTTATCTTTCTAAATCTATATGTTTGCATAAACATAAATTCTATCATAATGCCAATATAAAATGAAATTTAATCTTCTAATTGAGGTCTATTATAGCTTCAATAGTATCAATGTAGGTCATAGGGTTTCATCTAACTTTGTGGTTAGTTGTCTCTTGTAGCAATACTCTTTTCACTACTTCAACCAATGATTAGAAGAATTTAACTAAGTAATCATAAGTCATGCAAAATAAAATCATAATTTAAAACAATGCATTCAATTCAAATTCTAACTATGGAGGATATGAAATGTATAAGAGAAAAGTTCAAAGAAAATGATAAAAGGAGAGAAAGCTTAGTCACTCTGGGCAATGTTCATGTACTTATCACCGATTATGTTACTAAGTGGGGATCTTGTTTTCACAAGGTTATCTCGTTGCATTATTTTCCATGAACTATTGCTCATGTTGTTAACAAGCTTTGATAAAAGGAAACACTCCACATTTGCATCAATGTAAAAACTAACTATGAAATAAGATTGCAATAGAGAGAGAGAGAGAGGAGGCCAACATGCTCTATTTGGAGTAAGCTTAATAGCAAACTACTATATAATATCATAAACTAAACTAAACATACTACATCTAAAACTAAAGAAAACAATAATCTATCTGAAAGGAAATATCAAGAAGTTTATTCTATCCCATCATAAATTGGACATATGTCCAAGGAGTCCTCCCTTTGGAATAAAGTGATTACTCTTATTTATATAAGAACTAGGACAACTAACAATAAATCTATATCCACATATCTCTCATATGGTAACAACCATTTGCTAATAATTAGCAAGTGATATCTCTAAAAATATTCCCACAAATCTCTCTAAAATATTTGATAACAAATATTCCATGATTCTTCTGCATCCAAGATGCTTAAGTGATCCTCCCAAATCTTCATTATAACTTCACATGTTGAAAAACAAATTTGAATTTGGACCTCCATGGTAAAAATTTGTGTTGTTTGAATCTCCAAATATACCTCTAATCATCACTCAACTTTCAAAGATAAGTGAAAATAATTTATTTTTGTAAGATCTAATCATAAACTCACTTAAGATACTAAAATAAATGCATTGAAAAATATTGAACTTAATCCCACATATCAACATAAAAATGGAGTAAAACGAGATTATGGAAGGTAGGAAAGGATGAAAGTCGAGGGAAAAGATATGAAAAGAGAGTAAAATGATGTGAAAATATGGTCATTTTCATGACTCAACATGGCCCCAACTAAAGATGGTGCATGTCCTCATGTAATCTTGCAACTAATTTTCTTGAACTATGTTATGGGGTCTTTCTTCTCTTAAAAGTATTTGAGTGGCATTTAAGTTTCTTGAAGTTGGTTTTTGTATGACAACCACAATTTTTGGAAGTGTCGGTTCTTGTGTGACAACAACTACCTCTTGGACTTGTTCTCTTTCCCACTGCAACAAAAGAATCTCCCCCTTTTTAGTTAATATCAAAAATATAAACTTGAAAATTTAATCATGTACGAGAACTCAAAATGATGACCCAATAGTTTGTACATCAACCAAATTTCTTGTTCCCTCCTCATAATTTGATCCATCACATCAATCCTTAAACCAAATTTATGAAGTACCTTTCAAATTGCTTGTCACTAGCATGTTGTTGACTTCCAATTTGACCATAAGCTAACACCCTTCTTATTGAATTTCAAACAAGTCTAGTAGGTACTGAACCATATTATGAAGTTTGCACAAAAAACCCATGTGGTGAATTTTTGTTTAAGGTTGTGCTAGTATGCAAATGAATAAATGGTTACAAGATCTTTGTAAGATTTTATATAATAGAATTGATCATCCATTTTCTCTCAAACTACAAATTGGGTTTCCATGAGAGTTGGTGGGCTTGTTGGTAGTGCCTTTATGCTTCAACTCACCAAAAATCGTGGTCATTGGAAGCAAAATCCCGAAAAAAAGGGAAATTTGTTGTAGGCGATGATAGCTAATTTCTTAAGAAATATAAATCAATTTGATTTGAAATTTGTTGAGCTTATTCATCTTAGCATGATGTATATCTACTCCAAATTTCGTGGACAATAGTTTCATGGTTTGAAAGATATCTTGATAATTTTTTCACTTAAAAAAAATTATGTATTGGAAATTGCAAATTTCCAAAGAAATTTGTTGTGTTTGGTTTGTTGTTGTAGTGGAAGCATGCAATTAAACCATACTGCCAAAATTATCTATTTTTTATACATATGCTTGATGTAGGGTATATTAATGGTTAAAAACCTTTCCAAAATCATACTAACGTTGCCATGGAATACTCTTAATGTTGGTGGTTTAGCCTTCTATAAATTGTCGCTAAATGTTGTTCATAACTCTTTGCATATGAAATTTATATTTAAGGAATTCTAGAAAATAATTCAAGCTCATATAACCAAGACAATTTGCTATTAACTGCTACAAGGCTAACATTCTTGCATCCACGATCTTTTGAAATTAACTCACCGTGCAAGTAGAAAATGAATGTTAGAGTTTTCAAATTACATTTGTAGATGTATGCCCAAAATCTAAACTCAAAACTTGAACAAAATGAATTCAAATCTAAAAGCATTATTATCTTCATTTATGACTCCTTGTTAATATGCGACTTTTTTTGCAAATAGAGGGACGTTGCCATAATGCACTAAATTTTCTTTCAAATATACAAGATGCAACCATGTTTCGAGTTTGTGTTGGGCGTGGGATCCCCCCAAGGCAAGTTTTGGGGCTTAAAGCCCAAGTTTTGACCAAGTCCAATGTAAAGGCTCTGCGATTTGTGGGCACGGAGCGCAAAGATGGTAAATAAGTCATAGGGTTGTCTGCCCTCATTTTGTAATGTAATGTCAGTTTGAGAGATCTACCCATGGCCGGCGAACCATGGGATTGTATAAATAGAGCGAGGCTCTAAGGATAAAGAGATAACAATAGAGAAGAGAATCAATGAATATCTAATAAGGAAGCATTGAGTCTAAGTGTAGAGTCGTGTCTTTGGGTTGTAGAGTAGGAGAAGGCTCTGCAGCTGAGTGCGCAAAGGCCTAGTAGTTCGCAACTGAGTGCGCGGACCCTTGCAACTGAGTGCGCAAGGCAGGTTGAGTTTGCAACTGATTGAAGCATTAATAAAGAGAAGTTTTACAATATTTATTTGTATCTTTTCTTGTTTTATGCATTAAAGTATATTGGGTATGAATTGCAAGTTTATTGTTTATTTGTTGCACGAACTTATATGAATGTGTTGAATGAGCGAATATAATATAAGGTATATGTTTATGCGAAGATAGCTATTTATTATAAGAAGATAAGTAAGATCCATGGTGTGACTTGGGGAAATAGCATAGATCGTTGCTCTAGCAGCGCAAAAGCCCCACATCCCCTGGTTAGGGTTGCGTGAAGAGAAATATAACAGGGCCGCGAAGGCCTCGCAGGTTAGGAAAGTGCGCGAAGTAACCTGCATGAAAGTATTCATAGTTGGACTAAATCAACCCCTCAGACATCTCAAGGGTGCGGAAACCTGGTTCCAGCATCCCCCCATACTACTTCAGGTGAGACCTCAGTCCACGCTCCGCGGACTGTTGCCGAAAGGGCCAGTAGTACAGGGATTTTTTTGGCTAATTAACTTCGAACCTGGGTCAGGTCCCAACAAGCCAACAAATGGTTCCATTGTCAGGACCGGAATCTACATAGAGATGTCTGATGTCGTATCATTGGAATCCAACTAAGAAAGAAATTGAAGGTTGGTTGGATAGGAGAATTCACGAGTTCGCAGCGCAGGAGAACAAGAATCCACAACTATCAAAATAAGAGTGGTTAGACTGCTACCTGTACACGGAATGTAGGTTTTAACCCCGTACATAAATTACCTGCATACGAATTCTAAATCACAGGAAAAATAAAATGCGAGAGCATAACACATAAAACACATATA
>APFE030295270.1:0-55608 GCA_000404065.3 Pinus taeda | reverse complement strand
TGTAGGTTTTAACCCCATACAAAAATTACCTGCATACGAATTCTAAATCACAGGAAAAATAAAATGCGAGAGCATAACACATAAAACACATATACACAAAGATTTCCCATTTGATCTCAAAACCGAGACTACCAGCTTGATTTTTCATTATATTCCTTTCAATGTTACAATACATATTTATACATGCCGAAGCATCCAATACCATGGACTGAAAAACCATCGCGTCCAAAACCATGGACCAAAAACCATAGGTAGGTTCGCCCAACCTAATATAGGGTCCAAAAAAAATTTTCTCGGGGCGCTGCCCGAACCCCGTAGAGGGGGGCTTCCTGCCCCCCTCAAACCCCCCTATGACCCCCCCGCTGCGCAATCGGCGCAATGAAGGGGGGGCTCCACCCCCCCTCTAAACCCCCAGTTCACTATGTAGGCTAGTCGTGGAAAGAATATAACACAACCCAACAATTTTATTCGCATCTTTCCCTACTGAGCTATACGAGTGGATCGTGAAGCTAGCAAATAACCAAGGAAGGTGAAAGCTTGACAGTGTTATTGTGTGGACCCCAGAGTTGTTGCGCAGATTGGAAGCATCGAAGGATAAGATCGTGCACACTGTTTATCACTGGCTTGATCGGATTATAGGAGGATTCATTACTGAGTTCGAAGTAGACACTATAGTAAGTTACATCAAGGCCGAGCAACGCTTTCTCAAAGGACCGCGAGGTAACTACAATAAGTCTCTGAACACTTGGATTAAGATGCTACTATGTGAAAAGTGGATTATGTGAATACATTGATGTTCAGGGCTACGCGAAGTGGGAGAATTTACAGAAATGAAGGTAGTGCAGAGCTAGAAACTAGCCCCTTGATTTTACCTCCATGAGGGAGTGAGGAAGAGCTCGCGAAGGTCTCACCAAGAAGTGTAATCAATTTGATAAGACAGAGGATTCTGTGCATACCACCCCCACCCATGCCACCACTAGTTTCACCACCTTCACCCCCATTTTCGCCCATACCACCTCTGCCACCACCTCGAGTCAATATGGCAAGCGCGATAAAATTGTCGGTGTTCAAGGGAGTAGGAAATGAAGATCCGGACCAATTTTGGTTCGTCATAAGGGTTGTATGGGAAGTGCAGGGAGTTACAGATGAGAATACCAAGAAAGTGACGTTGGTCAGTGCTTTGCAGGATCACGCGCTGACCTGGTATATTAAGCATTCTAATGACAATCCGAATGCGGGGATCGCGGATATCCAAATTGCGTTGAATAGAGAATTTAGCAGGCTGAAGTCAAAGGCGCAGTCGATCATTGGGTTTAAGGAGATCACAATGCTACCAGGTGAGGCTCCTTGGGAATTAGATCAGAGACTAAAGTGCATAATTCACGAAGCTAATATGACTTCAACAGATGGACAGCACCGCGAATGGTTTGTAGCATCACTAATGCTGCATTTAAGGAACATGTTGTCACAACAGAGGTTAACGACTCAAGCAGAGGCCTTAGAGATTGCGATGAGGCTGCATGAGACCCCGATACAGGATCCTAACCTGGGAATTCAGCAGATCCACGCGTAGTTGAAAAACTTATGCCTTGAGATGCAGAGTCTGAAAAAGGACAGGACAGCTCCCCCGGAAGTGCGCGAAGAGGTATTATGTGTTAAATGTAAGGGTTAAGGTCATGACAAGGACCACTACCCAGTGTTCGTGAATTACCTCATGGGAGGAGGACTGATGCCGTTAAGACCAAAGGTACAAGTGGGACCTAGTGTGGCGCCTGCTTTGTGGTGCACGATTTGTCAAATAGGAGGAAAGCATGCTACAGACAACTGTCATTTGTTGCAGAAGTACACGCAGAATTTGCAACATTTGTTCTGTAATTTTTGTAGATCAGTGGGACATGATGAGCGCACTTGTAGAAGCTATGAGCTGATGATGGATAGGACTCCCACCTACAGAGTTTAGGCCAAAACGCGGCCCCTTGACCAGAATGCAGGGGTGGCATGAACTAAATGTCAAGGGCGCGGACAAGGCCGAGGTGGAGGAGGACCTGAAAGAGGTCACAGACAACTGATATGTTACAATTGCGGGGGATCAAGACATTATGCCCATGATTGTATGAATCCAACGCGTCCATCATGTTTGTACTGTACCTTGTTTGATCATGAGACAGAGGATTGTCCCACACTGATAGCGAGGCTGCGTGACAAAGGAGCATTCCAACCTCCCCCGACTCAAAACCTGCAGATGATGAGGTCTGAGTCACGCAAGGAAGACCCCAATGTGAACATTGTGCTCCAAAGTGGAATTACAACAGGAGATGATAAAGGCAAACAACCTGAAGATAGTACTTCGGTTTGCAAGGCTCCGACGAAAGAACCAGAGTTTGATTTGGAGCGTGCTAAGGAAACCTTCTTGGAAGCTAGGAAGAGCTTTGTTGATGCCTCCACTTTAGGAAGCAAAGACAGACTGAAGCCAGAAATGGACCCATAAATGCTCACGACATTCCTAGAAACATGCATGAAGCTACTATGCGATAGTAAGGTTGTAAAGGGATTGCAGAAACTCATTAATAGATGCACAGGAACCGCGTCAGGAGAACGTGTATTCTAGAAGATTGGAAAGCATGCGATGATGACAGGAAGAGAAATGAGGTTGACTACGCAGATTGGAGAATATGAGATGGATCAAGTAATTCCGGACCTAGGGTCGGACACTAACGTTCTATCAAAGTAGACATGGGAGCGCATGGGAAGGCCTACGTTGTAATGATCTCCTATCCAGCTGCGAATGGCGAACCAGCAAACGATCATACCTATGGGGAGATTGTAGGGAATCACCATGGATATTGAAGGGGCAAGCATGTTAGTAGACTTTGAAGTGATAGAGATTGTTGATGACAACAATCCCTACCCTGCGCTATTAGGAATCAATTGGGTCACTAACATGAACGGGGTGATAAATCTAAAGAAGCGCAAGATGATTTTTGAGAAAAAGTTTTTGTGCATAGTCGTATGTTTGGACCCTGCAGAAGGATCGCGCTACACGAAGCCAGTGCATGACTATGAAAGCAACGACGACCTAGACTGCATCTACAAGATAACTGCGTGAGAAAAAGACTGGGTAAATCCCACCGCGGATGGACGAATCTCATGGGAGCACGATAGCTCCTGTACATCGAATTCAAATGAAGAGATAGAGTGATGGCAGAATCGGTTACACGAGGTTACCATGCTGAACTACAACGTGATGAAAATATCGTTGAGCTGCATATCGATGGAAGTAAGGGATCAACCTATTTATGATGGTTTAAGTGAGGTAGATGCTTTACTGAATAGATTTGAAAGAGAGGTTCCAAAACAACAACATTTTGAGGCTTTAAAATGGGTAGTATGCACTACTCCCACGAGGTGATGGGGTACATACCAAGGAAGCTTTGAGGACTGGTGTGAATGCTAGAGAATGATGTGCAAGCATTTTGGGAAGCCTCAGATGTGACTAAAAGATAAGTATGATGGATGGGATGATCTGCGCGCGTATTTGTCCATGTGGGTATAAGAATATGGTAAACAACCTGCGCGGATGTGTTATAGACATATTTGGGCACTGCAAACCCAATCACATATGTCCATAAACCAAGGGCTTCTAAACCCCTAAAAGTGTTGTTTCATACCCTAAAGGAACAAGGTTAGCTGATTACATCATTTCCCAGAAGTTCTCCCTGAAAATTGCTCAGAATTGGTCAAAACTGGACCATCTCACCTACTCCATGGTCAGAGTGCGAAGCATCTCACCTATTGCACAAAGCCCTTCTATAGGGTGCGATGGGTGAGAGCAGACAAATGGCAGGGGCAGTTTGCTAGGTGGAAACCCAGAGAATCTTCTAGAAATTTCTCATTTGACACTTGCCTCTCTGAATTCGCCCAGGGATGAGTAAGAGATCATGAAATCTTCAAGTGGAACCAAGAATTATCAGAGAAATGACACTAATCAAAACCCTAGAAGCTGAATCACTCACCTGCAAATATCTATATATGGATCCCTCATCCTAGAGAACCAGAGGCTGGAATTTTGTATTTTGTAAGGAAGTGTTGCTGATTTCTCTGTGAAACATTGTAGTGTTCGGTGATCTAGCTTTTCATGAGGTGAAGAGGGCTTTCATGCTGGGAGGATGGCGCTAGATCAGACCGCTGGGTTGTAATCCTCTCTTCTACTACTTCTATCAATAAAGCTATTTGAGTTTTCCTCCATATGGTTGTATCTCTGAATCTTGTATTTGTGTATGCATTTGTATGGTTAATATACATCTAATTCTATATTGTTTATGGTTATAGATCTCTATGCTTTGATGGTATTTTGCTGCTTTGACTCTACATGTGTCCTCTAAAGCGAGACAAGTGAGAAAGGAGTGGCGAAATCTCTATCAAAGGAGGGAGGAAACAAGCAAGGAGCCAAGCGAAAGACTGAGGTTGATACTCTCTGCTTCTCTCTCATCTATCTCTCATAAAGGAAAACACAATTAACTTTAGTTTGTTTGTTTCTAAGATAGCTACCCGTGTTAGTGGGACTAGCAGCTTTGAATGGACACTAGTTTTCCCGATAACAAAATGGCGACCATACTGGGGAGTGAATAGTTTGATTGTTAGTTACTTTTGTTTGGTTTATAAACTACAGACGGAGCCTGAAGTTAAGCCAGCTAGCCTTTGAACTGCTTTTACTATGCAACTGCAAAGTAGATCAATGCTGCTTAAGTCAATCTCTGGGTTAGTTTATGAACTGAACATCTGCCTTGCAAACATCCTAAGTGCCTTGGTGGTAGCTCAAATAACCTCATTAGATCAGCCCCTATACTTTGTGTTTACTGTCTATCATCAGCTCAGCTTAAATCCCTAAACTTGGCTGCAAACTGTGAGTGAAAGCCAAGCTCAGTCTCATCCCTGGACCATTGCACTGTCTCTCATTGGCAACCTGGATGCATTGCACCTCCCGTGTGTTGCAGGTGAGATGCATCCCTATTTCCCTGCGTTACAGGTGTGATGATTGAGTGAGACTGTTTTTGCCTCCAGATTTTGGTTTTTTCTTCATTGTCTTCAGCTTTATTCAGTAGTTTTGATGTCTATGTTCAGTATATCACTGTTGAAACTCTCTTCCTTTGCATTATTCAGCCTCCATTGATAAAGAATTTCGAATTTTTTTATTTTTTTTTATTTTTTATTTTTTTTTTTTTTTATTTTTTTATTTTTTTTTTTATTTATTTATTTATTTATTTATTTTTTTTTTTTTAATTTTTTTTTCATCATTTACAGTTCTCCTTTGCAAAAAGTAGCTTAATCGAACCGTCGTCTTTTGATTTGAAAGTGTCGCAAGTGTCATTTTCAGTCAAAGAAAAGAACGTCGTAAAGTCTTCCTCTTGTAGATAGTCGATTACACTTTTGCTATTGTATTTGATTTGAATCATCAATTCTTTGAAGTGTCGAAAGTAGTTTTCAAGTCGAAATTGAAAGTGTCGTCTTAGTCTTCCTTTCGTTTTGAACAAGAAATTGCTAAAGTGTCGCTTTGAGGAAAGATAGTTCAAATGTGTACTTAGTTTTCTTTTTGTCATTCTCACCTTAAGGAAACTGAAAAACAAATACATGAATGTGCATTTGTATTTAGACTATATGCGGAAATTGATTTAGGATAGTGCATCTTAGTGTGTGCTCTCTGCTCTATGTTGAAAGAATTTTACTTCTCTTTCCTTAGTAGCTAGGATTTTCATTGCAAAAAGAAAGTAAACGACTGTTTATCATCTTAGATTGCATATTTAGGAATTGTATATCTACATCAGGTGGTGAACCTTAAAGGCAAATTTTTTAAGAAAGATCAACTGTAAAATAAACCTCAATGAACATAAAAATGCTTTGGAACCTAACGCACAACATCTAGAAGTCTAGGCTAGAGACGTATTCCGGCGTCGTAAAGCCTGGTAACCATTGTTTTCATCATAGGTTGGGTGATTCCTCCTCTTTGATACGACAAGTGCTAGTATGGACTTGTGCTCCCACGTACCGTCGAATATATATTTGGAGACCACAATAGGCTATATCCTTTATCCTTAGGAAGTCGTGTCTGCCGCCCTATTGATCGCAATGCACTGAACACAACATTCGGGAAGGTTGACTGCTATATGTAAAAAGTATTCTGCAGTTTTGCAATTGGTTTGGTAAGCCCTTTGTCTAGATTTCCAGAGTAGTCACTTTTGTTCCTTTTTAGACTCCTTAAAAGAAAAGGTCCATCTGAGCACTTGCCACTTCAGGCTCATTAAAAATCGAAGGCAACTAGAGTCATCTTTAGCTTTTTCTCAACTCTTTAAAATTGAAAAAGCAAGTTGTGTCAAAGCGTCATAAAATTCATTTAATTCGGAATAACATTTTCCCCTTTTTATTTTGAGTTGATCAAGGAATCCCCAATCGTGGAAGAAATTCAATCAAAACCCCGTCATTCGCAGAGACTAACGAGTCAACCGTCTTTGACTCTAGAAACAAAACCATTCCGGGCCAAGCGATCTTGTTTAACTGGGTCAAAGTCTCCTGGCTTATTTGAAACTTGTGTTTCAACATCCTCAGAGACTCCAGTTACTCCAACTATTTTTGGTATCCCTTCCTCTATAGAAGAAGTTTCACAGTTACAAGAGGACACCAGAACTGATCCTAGTGTAATGGTAAACACTTCTATTCTTGAACCAGCTCCATCTAGGGCTGATTCAGAAGGTGTCGCCCCTCCAACATCTGACGCTGCAGAGTCTATACCTTCTTCGACACCTAAAATATTTTACGAACCTGACGGTCTACCTCTTCCACCTGGACTAATTGCTATAGAAGAGATTGTGGAGGATCTTCCATCCAGTACTGCATTGCATTTTGGAACTGGGATCCACCTATATCCTTCTACTACAAAAGTTAGTTCTTTTAATCACCCTTCATCGCAGGTTCCTATAGAATCGCTAGGAAATCTTTTGGATAGACTTGATATGTCTGAACAACCATCGACCACTAGCACTGTGTCATCCGATATAGCAGCAGCAGAACCTCCTGCCGCCACTCCGACAATGTTCGTTGGTGTACCATCTGTCCCAACTAGTTCCCAACCACTAGATGGAGTCCACCCAGGGACTGTTTCGATAATATGGTCTATTCCAATTTGTTCATCTGGAACCTTATCTGGAATTTCTTATGTTGAGTCTCAGCAAATTGATCCTTCACAGTAGTAGCAATTTGGGCAATCCGGTCTCCAAAGGCCAATTTTCCCTTTGAACACTGGATTGCTACCATATGGGGGGCAGTATGCCTTTTCATTGTTCCCTCCGGGAGAACAAACATATGAGAGTTCACAACAGAATTCGGGTCAAACTGGAATCGCATCTAGTGGTTGGGTACCAATACTGCCTCAACAGTCGAGAGTTGTTTATTCAATGCAACAAAATCAAACTATGTCGAACATTCCCACTGCACCGGCTATTGTGACGGTGTCGCAAGTACAAGCATTGCCTGTTGTATGTTAACCTCAAGTCTCTCAGGTCGTAATACAACAACCTCTTGTCTTCACGACTCAATCACAACTGTCGATTAGTGGCTCCTTAACTGAAGCGACTCAGGCTCAAACGGGTACTATAACCCCTCATCTTGGTCAAACATCCAGTATTGGACAGCAACAAATGGTCTTGCAGCCATGGCTGGTGCAATATCAACAACCGTAATTCCAGCAAGCTTACCAAGGACCTGAGCAACAAAGCTTTGCCGGTAATGGGCAGCCGTATATTCAAAACGGTTACCAACAATCATATTATAATGGTTATGCCCATCAATCTTATCAAACGTCGGCAGAATGAACTTAAAACTGTGGATAATCCGGAACATGAAGCTACAAAAAACTTCCACAGAGGCTTAAAATCCAACATAATCTTATCAAAGTTATTAGCATCAAATACATTATGCTGGTATGCAAAGACCCATGGCTCAGGCGATCCCATCATATCCTGGGTATGCTTCGCCAAACCTGAATCAATAGTTGCCTTTCGTAGCAACTTTAGAATTACCAGATCTGAATCGATTAACAAATGATCCAATTGCTTATGCCCCTTGGTGGCCGACGATTCCTCATAAACTTCCGTCATATATTCCTAAATTCAATGGAAATCTGGGTGAAGATCCATCGAATCATGTGATGACCTTTCATCTGTGGTGTTCGTCCAACACTCTCAATGATGATTCGATTAGGCTTCACCTTTTTCAGTGAACGTTAACTGGTCTGGCAGCAAAATTATACATCGAATTGCCTAGGGCTTCATTCAATAACTTTAGCGCCCTTGCCGCCACCTTTTTAACCCATTTTCAGTTACCCATAAGGTACGAAATAGGAACGGAGCTTCTTACCAATTTTAAGCAGACGACAACCACTCACATATCTGATCATATTCATGAGTGGCGACGTCGTCATAGAATGGTAAAGACATATGTTCCTGATCAGCTGTTAGTTGAATGGTTTATGAAGTCATTGTTACCTTCTATTACAGAAGAAGTGGCCAAAGGAGGAGTTGTCACTGAAGAGCAAGTGATTGCTCATGCACAATATCTAGACTTGATCTATACTTAGTCTGGCACGCTCTACAACAAAATTCTTGATGCTCCTAGACCGGAGTATTCTGTTCCTCCTCCTCTTAAATCGAACAAGGACTCTCATGCCGGCGATGGCGTGATTGGTACCTCCAGTACGCAAATTGTGAAGGCCTCATCTAGTAAAACCCTTGCAGTTTCTAGTAAAAAGGCAAATGACAAAATTCTTGCCTCGGAGGTTAATGTTGTGTCGACCGACAAAGGCAAAGAATCGAAGCAACCAGGGGGCAAGAAGAAAGGGAAAAGAAAAAAGAAGAAACAAGATGATTCATCTCCTGAAGAATCTTCTATAAACCCTTCTAGGCAAAAGAAACCTAATCATCCATGTTTTATATGCGATGAGGATCATTGGACGAAAGATTGTTCACATAAAGCTGAGATTAAGAAGTTCTTCAAGAGTTCAAAAACCTCAACGGTATTGACTGATTCCTTTCCAAACCTAGAAACCAATCTGGTTGCTAGCGACAATGCTTCACCATCCCAAGTGCTTATGTTGTCCATTTCGAAACAGCAAAATGATGCTTTGATATCGACAAGGAATAAAGATTATGGGAATCCACAGCTGTCGAACAACAAGGCTGTAGATAAAAAAAGTAGTTCAATAACAACTTCAACCGAAGTTGTGCCACCTATCATTCCTGAGCTAATAGTAAAGCTGCCAAAGGGAGTAGTACACAAATTGACATTTAATCCTCGTGCTCAAGCAACACAGAATTATAATATAGTAGAGGATCTAGCCCAATCGCCATCCGCTATTTCGACACTTGAAGTATTACAAAATTGCCCCTCCCAAAAGCAGGCTCTATTATCAGCAATAGATGGGATTGACCCAGCGGATTCAAATCTTGTGGCCTTTAATCATAAAGGATATGAACCTCAGTTACCAGCTCAACTTTCTTTCCTTATCCAAGTAAAAGCCCTCAACAAAACTGTTCATCAAACAATTATTGATGAGGGGGCATCTACATGCATTATGTCAATGAGTTGCTGAAAAAATTTAGGCTCACCACCCTTGTCACGATCGTCAACAACATTAAAAGATTTCGATGGACAAACATACACCCTGTACGAGATTTTAAGTAACTTGCAAGTTGAACTTGGGGGCAAGACAATAGAAATTGACATCGAAGTTATCGATGGAAACCTCGATTACAATATCATATTGGGAAGGCCCTAGATTTATGCTATGGTTACAGTTGTGTAAACATACTTTAGAAAGATTGCATTTCCTTTTCAAGGAGGAATTACAATCGTTGATCAACAAACCTTCCTCCCCAACAGTTCACAAGTTATGGGAAGCATCCCAATGATCCATGGAAGCTTTCAATCGCTTTAAAATATCGGAGTAGGCCTCCTAAAAGACCCTACCTTAATGGGTACTTTTGCCCTACTGCCTCCGAGTAATCTGGCGGAAGTGGCCATGGTGGAAACTTGCAATATGGTATCTTCTATATCTACAAAGGTTCAGAAGATTTCTGGACATGATGTTAGCATGGATCATCGCCAAGTATTGCCTCCAAGCGCAATAGAAATATTGTAGCAATCAATTTTCTTGGCCTGGGCGGCAAACCCTAATCAACGCTCATCAAGTGTTTGGATAGATAGGTCTAAGGAATATGGTACCTCTTCAGATCTTTGGTCACATGTGCATTCCACGGACGAAGGAATTGTTTAGTCAATGATGATAGGAGAGGCACCATGGGAAGGTTACCACCATCATTCTCGTCTTCCGGATTACCACGAGGATTGTTCCAGCGACCTTAATCATCCTTCAGTTTTTTATTTTCTATCAAATACTGTAAATACGGTGGATTTCGAGAGAAATCTGTCCAATATTGAAGAAACTATCACCATAAATATCTCAACCAAACCAGATGTCGTAGAGAATATTCATGTCGGCAAATCTTGTTCTTCTTCAGAACTGGAAATATATTACACTCTCTTTCGTGAGTTTAGAGATGTCTTTGCATGGTCATATGAAGAAATGCCAGGCATTGACTCGAGTATAGTCGAACACGAAATCAAGATGTATCCAGATGTCAAACCGGTACGACAACGGCTTCGGCAAGTGCACCCGAAGAAAGCCGCTGCCATCAAAGCAGAAGTTGAAAAACTTTTACACGTTGGTTTCATTTACCCAGTTCCTCTAACTGATTGGGTATCAAATATTGTTCCTGTCATGAAAAGACAAGAAACAATTAGAGTGTCCGTTGATTATAGGGATATAAATCAAGCTTGTCCAAAGGACAACTACCCTACACCCTTCATCAACCAGATAATTGACGAATGCGCCGAATGCAAAATCTTTTCATTCATGGATGGATTTTCCGGGTATAATCAAATTAATATCTGCCCACAAGACCAGTCGAAGATTGCATTTATATGTCCATGAGGCACATTCGCATACCGCAAGTTACCTTTCGGTTTAAAGAACGCAGGGGCAACTTTTCAGAGGGCTTTGAATTATGCCTTCCATGACATCAAGAACATCGTTCAACCATATCTCGATGATCTACCGGCTCATTCGCAAAAGCGGACTGATCATCCGCAACATTTGAGAGCTATATTTCTACATTGCCAACACTACAAGATACGACTCAATCCACACAAGTATGTGCTTTGTGTTGGTTCTAGTCGTTTACTTGGCTTTGTGGTTTCAAAGGATGAGATTTGTCTCGACCCATGTAAGGTTCAAACAATCATCGATATGCCTCCACCTTCAAATTTGCTTCAGATTCAGAAACTCCAAGAGAAAGCAAACTTTCTGAGGAGGTTCCTTCCAAATTACACCGAACTTGCTAAAAGTTATACGTGTCTTCTGAAAAAAAAGTGCCCTTTAACTGGGATCAGGTTTCACAAGCTTCCTTTGATGCTCTAAAGGAACCCCTAATAAGAGCATCATTAATGTATGCTCCTGACTATCAAAAGAGAAAACAAACTTTATGAGGAGGTTCATTCCAAATTACACAGAACTTGCTAAAGGTTATACGCGTCTTCTGAAAAAAGGTGCCCTTTATCTGGGATCAGGTTGCGCAAGCTTCCTTCGATGCTCTAAAGGAATCCCTAATAAGAGCATCATTAATGTACGCTCTTGACTATCAAAAAGACTTTAACCTGTATTTAGCTGCAGCAGATATGACCATCGCAATGGTTTTAGTTTAAGAAGACAATGGAATCGAACATCCTATCTAATATTTAAGTCAAAACTTAAATGATACAGAGAGAAAGTACTCCTATGTTGAAAATCTGGCTCTTGCAACTATTCAAGCAGTCCAAAGATTTTGACACTATATCCTCTTTCGCAAAACAACCATTTTGCCAAATTGCAACCCTATGACTTACATTTTGTCGTGTCAGTTACTTGGGGGCAAATATTTGAAATGGATAGCCATTTTGCAAGAATTTGATCTGGAATTCGTAAAATCCAAATCAAAGAAATCTCCGGTTTTCGCGGAGTTACTATGCGACTTCCCATCGTCGTCCAACGATTTAACATCCAAAGCATCGATCGTGGATGAATCTTTGTTTTTGATATCGTCGAGTGATCTGTGGTATGGAGATATAATCATATATCTCCAAACCCAAACATATAGGCCTAATACCTCTCGCTCAGAACAATGATGTACTCGATACAAAGCAAAAAACTACATGATTGTCGGTGATACACTTACCGTCGCGGTATCGATACAATTCTGTGAAGGTGCCTCACCCATGAGGAGGCTGAAAAAGTCCTGAATGATTGTCATTCAGGTGCATGTGGGGGGGCATCAATCTAGTTACACTACGGCGCAAAAGATTTTACGAGTAGGTTACTTCTGGCCAATAATGTTCAAAGATTGCATAACTGCAGTCAGAAGTTGCCATGCTTGTCAAATCTTTGATTGCAAAACCAGAATACCACCCACACCTCTGCATCCAATAGTTGTTGTTGGGCTATTCGCTAAATGGGGCATAGATTTCATGACATGTAACCCCACCTTGGCCGGGGGGCATGGGTATATCATAGTCGCAGTTGACTATTTTACAAAATGGGCTGAGGTGATGCCTACATTAAACAACATCAGCGAAATGACTGCTCTTTTCTTTTTCAATCATGTAGTCTCTAGATTCGGTGTTCCACAAGCCATAATCATAGACCATGGATCGCATTTCCGCAATCACATGATGGTTGAATTGGTTGCCAAATTAGGACTGTCCCACGACAGTTCTACTCCATATTATTTGCAAGCTAACAAACAAGTTGAAGCGATCAACAAAGTCTTGAAGCGCACGCTGCAAAGGATGATCAGAGTCCATAAACGGAATTGGCACCTAATGTTGTACTCGGCCTTGTGGGCATACCGAACATCAGTAAGAAATGCAACTGGATTTACACCCTTTCAGCTGGTGTATGGCCCGGAAGCGGTCTTACCGGTTCAGTGCGAAATTTCATCTCTCAAGCTCGCAGTCAATCTTCTCCCTGGAACTTCAGAGGAAGAGGCTCGTTCCTTGGAATTAATCCAATTGGATGAAACCCATCGTGATGCTTCCTTAGCTAACGAAGCTCATAAGAAACGAGTCAAGGCGCAATTTGACAAGAATGTTAAGCCTCGTGTCTTCTCAGAAGGTGACCTGGTGTTACTCTACGATCGGGAATTCGATAAATTGGGAGCAGGTAAGTTCTAATCATTGTGGATGGGTCCCTACATTGTTAAGCATGTATTAGAAAGAGGAGCCTACGAGCTAGTAGATTACGATGGGATTCCACTGTCACAACCCCGAAACGGGTTGTATCTTAAGCGTTACTATGTTTGACTAAGTGTAGTAATCTCTCTATATGCTTTTGTTGCAATTTTGTTTTTGTCAAGAGTGATCGTTTTGGTTCGGTAATCCACTTTTGCATTTGTTGCAGATGTTGAACCTATTGGAATTATTTGTTGGATACGCCGGTAGAGCTATTCGTAGTACGCAGAACCTATCTTCTGCAGCCTGGGCCATTTTTGATCCAAGGGGCGAGTTAGTGAGTTTTAGAGGGGTATGTATTGGTCGGTCAACGAACAACATCGCTGAATATAACATATTGATAGAGCTTGTCTCTGATGCCATCGTACATGGCATACGCCGACTTGCTGTTAGGCTAGACTCACAATTCATCATCCTACAACTTACTGGCATCTATTCCGTTCGGAATCCAACTATCTATCGTATGTTCCTAAGGGTCAGGATTTTGGAAAGGCAGTTTGATTCTATTCAATATCAACACATTTCCAGAAACTTAAACACATTAACTGATTCATTAGCAAATTATGTGTTAGATAGACATTTGCAGCATTTATAAAAGAAAAGAATTTCAATCAACATTTGCGTCAGGATCATATAACTTAACCAAAATAAAGCTCTGAAAATAAAATATATATATAATTGTTTATAGTTTTTACAAAATGTTCTGTGTCCAGGACAAAATCAGTCATACGACCCAAAAACTCAAAAATGCAGGAAAGCACCCTAGTCTAATGGTGCTGGTGATAAAAAGTCACTGCCTGTGCGATCATACGTAAGAGCCTAGTCCAGCGACTCAGCACACTAGTAGTATGGTGTTGTAATCTCAGAGGTAACTCGTCGGTCCTCACATCCAGAATACCAAGGGTGAAACTCTCGATCTGATCCTGCAATACTGCAAGGGTCTCGGCTACGTCCAAATCGCGAATAATAGCCCTCCCTACAACCTCTCCTGCTGGAATGGCAGCTGCTACCCTCGGGCACACTGCTGGTCGCACTGGTCCAATATCTGCACAAATATATGAGTTTGATTAGTCTTGATAACATGTAAAAAAAACAAGAACATTATAAAAGCAATAAACAAAGATATAGTCAGATATTTTACCTATAACGACCCACTGCTTGTCAGCTGGCAACACCAAATCTAGGTCGTCCCGAAAATCCATTCTGGCATATGGATACTTGGCATAAACCATCTGCTGATGGTTGAACCACTCGAAGAAGGCATCAGAGAATGAAATCTGTGACTGACCAACATGTCTGGCCATAAGATCAACCCATCTCTGCATTTGTGGCTCTGTCGGTGCTGGCAGTCCAAGTGAAATGTACTGTGGCTGCTTCAGTGGGATCTTCTCCAAGGTGAAAGCGGTCAGAATAAAACCATAACCAAAGTTCTTGGATCTTCTGCTCTTCACCTTGGTAAGTTGTTCTTTTATCACCGAAAGTACTGCATCACACCAGTTGAATACCTTTAGTTCAAGGCATTCCAAGGCATACTGCATATAGGACCTGTTGGCCAAGTGAAGAGTCGCGCTGCCAGCCAATCTAGCAAAGGTGAATAAGATAGTCCTCAAGGACCGGTCAGTGACGTTTCTAGTGCTGATCTTTCTGTCCTTGCTCGGCCGAGATCCATCTCTACAGTATCGGCGAATGTAATCCCTCACAGATTCACCCCCACGGGCAGGTCCTGATAGTGAGAGAGGGGTACCACGCCTCGATAAACCAGTCAAGAAGTAGATATCCTCAACAGTCAAAGGGATGGATCTACCTCTAATCTGGAACACTTGGTTGGTAGGATCCCATGCATCGATAAGATATTGCAACAAGTTGATTTGTTGCCTCATGCTAGATATGCGGAAAAACTTGAGCAAGCCACAGTTTCGCAATGCAGTCACCATACTCGGATCATGTAAGGCAATCATGTCCTCTTCTTCATGCTTGTGTTCACGCCATGTAATGACCATCTTGCTTCGATGAATCTTTGAAAAACAAACAAGAGAAGAATTAGGATCCTGATTTGGCCAAAAACAGGCAAAATTTCCATGAAAAATCAGTGTATAAACTTTCCTCCTTGCACCCATCGCACCCTAGTTGTGTACTAGGTGGGATGCATACTGACTGGCCAATGGCCAGCTTAGTATGCGTCGCACCTTTCGATGTGTACTAGGTGCGATGGGGAGAGAACGAAATGTTCAAACCCTAGAGGCTCAGAAAAACATGCTCAGAATTAGAAAAGGAAAGAATGCAAGTGAAGAGCTTAGGGTTAGCTCCTACCTGGTCCAGACAGCACCGAAAATAGTCCACAGAATCTCTCAGAATCAGCAAATGAAGATCGAGGGGGAAAAACACCTCCAGAGCTCCAACAATCCCAACTTTGAATGAAATGGTAAAATGAGAGGTAAAAACTACTTTTATGTTATTGTTCACGTAATTCAAGTAAGGTATTGGTTTTTTAACTCTTTTTTCAAGCATATATTTACATTTCTAATCAGTTTGATGGAGCAATTGAACAGGCAGTACGACTGTCAAGAGAACATAGTGTTAATGGTGAATCGAACATCTCTGACTATTATCACGAGCAATGTTTCCGCAAAGTTCAAGCTCGTTAAAAAATAAACCTAGTTATGAGCATATGTTCCCCCAGAGTTCAAGCTCATTAAAAAATGAACCCACTTTCGGTAAATAACCTTTGTGATTGCATCACTATCAGCTTTTGAGCCTTGGTCGTGTTCTTACCATCACCTCCACTTTTTAGCTGATCATACGCCTCCACTTGATTGTTTACCCTTTTGAGGAACAACTGCGGCAAGTGATTCTGTTAGCCATCTTCTTTACACTACCGTAATCGAAAAGTTCCAAAACCTTACCTAGAACCAGCTGCTACCCAAAAATATCACTCGTCCCTCAAAGATGAGTCTCTTTTAAACTCTTTTTAAACTCGTAAAATATTAAAAGATTTCCGAGCAATTGGCCTCTCCAGCTCATTAAAGTGATTGGAAGTGCCATCCCTCCTCTATATTTTAATCTTTTTGAACCTGAGGGATCATTACACAAAAATATCGAGTGCTTCTCTTTTTCGGCTCGTTAAAATGATCGGAAAAGTCATCACTTTTGTATTATTTTATACTTTTTCGGACTTAAGGGATTATACTACGAAAAAGGATTACTAGAGTTTCCTTTCCGTCTCTTTCCAGAGTCTCTAAAACTGAAAAGGATCGAGTTATCTTTGTCGTTAAACTCATTAAAGTAATAGCAACAAACTTGTCCATTACAGACAAGAGTGAGTTTCACTGTCGCTAGGCTCGCTAAAACATAGCGATAAGTTTGCCCGAAGGGAAAATTATAGAACAAGCATATGTCATCCTCCTCAAGATTGACAAAAATAAAGAGGTACTGGTCAGAAATGACTAGGGAAAAATTGGGAAGAAAACTTGAAGAACTTTATTGGTAGCAGGTCGCTCTTGAACATGACATTTTCACTCCATCACCATGATTGAGTTGGGTTGGGTTATTCCATTCACCGGTCATATCACCATTGGTCCTCCGTACCATCCATTTTTGGGGTTAACCAATCCATTTCAGTGTTGCCGATATGTTCAAGAGAAGTCGCTTAGAGAATTCACCAACCTAGCTTATGCCTAATCCACTGCAATACCTTCACTCTCCATCTTTCATGACCACCACCCTAAACCTTGTATAATCAGATTGTTTTCACCTCCACAAAATCATTTGCTCCATTCCGTGTCGTAGATGTGGGATACATTAAGGCCCTCCTACGACGAGTCACTTCTTGTCGACATCAGCTCATTATCCAAGAAGTCGACTTAGGAACAACCCTTTCAATACTTTGAAGCCTGCATGCCTCAATGACAAGTTTCTCACTTCCGACAACAGGTTTACATCAATGGCCTTCGACCGAAAGATTTTGCATGGTGTTCGACATCAACTCATGTATTCACACCATGTGAATTGTACTGCAGTACCTTGAGGGTCATTATCATTATCAGTGATTCCTCTCGCGCCTGTTAACAACTTACATCATTGGATGGTAATCAGGCGATGTCTTTCCATGTTCGACACCATAACATCTTTTCACATGGATCGACTTGTACTCTGGGCGAAGATTGAATGAGTTTGAAGACCCCAAATCTAGTTTCATCCATTCGGGCTGCCATATATCCAGGAAAATAAAGACATAAAATGTACATCATAGCTGCACAAATAATCATCCAATCTAAAGGATGATGGCTCTACCAGAATCATCAGTCTGCCACACAAACGGTTGTTTGCCTTATGTACATAAAAATGAATTTATAGAGCTAATCATGGGAATGCCCGCCTTAGCTAGATCATGAAAATATTATGAAGATAATGTATTGTATTGTATTTTATTACAGGTCACCTTCCAGTTCGAAAAACCTTGGATCCCCATGATAAAGCGTTTCACCCGACATCAGAAGATTTACGACCTCATGCTTTAGGGGGCAACTTTATACACATATTTGGGCACTGCAACCCCAGTAACATATGTCCATAAACCAAGGGCTTCTAAACCCCTAAAAGTGTTGTTTCATACCCTAAAGGGACAAGGTCAGCTGATTACATCATTTCCCAGAAGTTCTCCCTGAACAATTGCTCAGAACTGGTCAAAACTGGACCATCTCACCTGCTCCATGGTCAGGGTGCGATGCATCTCACCTATTGCACAAAGCCCTTCTATAGGGTGCAATGGGCGAGAGCAGACAAATGGCAGGGGCAGTTTGCTAAGTGGAAACCCAGAGAATCTTCTAGAAACTGCTCATTTGACACTTGCCTCTTTGAATTCGCCCAGGGATGAGTCAGAGATCATGAAATCTCCAAGTGGAACCAAGAATTATCAGAGAAATGACACTAATCAAAACCCCAAAAGCTGACTCACTCACCTATAAATATCTATATATGGATCCCTCATCCTAGAGATCCAAAGGCTAGAATTTTGTATTTTGTAAGGAAGTGCTATTGGTTTCTTTGTGAAACATTGTAATGTTGGGTGATCTAGCTTTTCATGAGGTGAAGGGGGCTTTCATGCTGGGAGGATGGCGCTGGATCAGACCACTAGGTTGTAATCCTCTCTTCTACTACTTCTATCAATAAAGCTAATTGAGTTTTCCTCCATATGCTTGTACATCTCTGAATCTTGTATTTTGTGTATGCATTTGTATGGTTAATACACATCTGATCCTATATTGTTTATGGTTAGAGATCTCTATGCTTTGATGGTATTTTGCTGCCTTGACTCTACATGTGTCCTCTAAAGCAGGACAAGTGAGAAAGGAGTGGCGAAAGCTCTATCAAAGGAGGGAGGAAACGAGAAAGGAGCCAAGCAAAAGACTGAGGTTGGTACTCTCTTATTCTCTCTCATCTATCTCTCATAAAGGAAAACACAAGTAACTTTAGTTTGTTTGTTTCTAAGATAACTACCCGTGTTAGTGGGACTAGCAGCTATGAATGGACACTAGTTTTCCCGATAACAGGATGCACATGGACTTTGCACTCGGGAACACAGGAAATAAGCATGTGTTGGCAAGGCAATTGCGTGAACAGTCCCTCCAGTTGGGACGACTAAGTGTGGAAAGAACGAGTGTGCAGAAGGTTACCCATGCAAAAGCCTTTAACGAAGTGTGCGAAACACTGAACAGAGTATATAATGCACAACATAGTGATTTGGACCTGCACATACCAGTAATGTTTTGGGCTTATAGGACAACATGCAAGAAACTGACAAGATAGACGCCTTCTAGGTTGGCCTATGGGGCAAACGTTGTAGTCCCAATGGGGTATGTTATGCCTAGTCCGTGCATAGCGGCGCCGGTGGATATGACGATTCGCAAAGCCTTGGAAGAAGGGATAGCACAACTGAACGAAGAAGAACGCTGGGGACTTGAGGAAGAAATCCAACAAGGTGATCTTAGGCTCCAAAAACTCATGAAAGAAAGAGTGCGGTTAAGGGAGAAGAGCGCTCTGGTGGAAGCGGAAGTCAAGAAGCTTGAGGAAGAAATAAAGAAGGATTTTCCCAATAAGAAAATCAGGGTGATAAAACAGGGTGCACACGACTATGGTGACAAATTTGGGGACTACCACCGAGAGTTGATCAACTTGATGCCTTGGATTGGACTGTATATTACTAAAGGGATCACCCATGGTGGCGCGATGCAAATGGTAAAGTGCGCGACACAGACAGTAAAAATAAAAGGCGTATTTTTTCCAGGAAAAATGATGGATGACTAGTTGGAACCCTATATAGGTGGCGCGAACACCTGACTAGTTGTGGGAAGTACAGTCTTAGCGCTCTAGGCAGTCGAAAGGAGGTGCAAGACTATAAACTACTTTGCTCGAGAGCTGCGTGATGATAGGGCTGCGCGTAGGAGTAAAGTGTTACAAGGTCTGCAACCACGCAAGGGTGGCTACGCTGCCACATGGGTTGGTTGGAAAGTGACAGTTGTAGTCACTATTCACGATGTGATGCTTGACTTGAGACCAAATGGAGTGGGCAACAGGCATTTAAGATGAGCTTTATGGGCAAGATTTGGGAAAATCTGTTGCCAAGGGAGCATTAATGGACCTGATTTGGGGGGAACAGTCGAATTCAAATTCAAAAGGCGTTATAAATTGCAAAAGGCTGCCCAACAAACAACACTTGGTCATTTGCAAATTGAGCTATCGTGTGCCCTGCGTATTCCAAGCCAAGACCTATTTGTCTTATGAAGAGCATTTTTTGAGCACCTGATCGAACGATTGAGAGAGTTCTGGACAAACAAAATGGCAACGTCTGAAGAAGCCGGGGAAATCACAGAAATGACCACCGAAGAAGCCACGCAGGCCATGACCATAGAAGATGCCCTTGAGAGTGCCGAGATTGTGTAGAAATCCCTATATCACTGCGCACACCGAGGCTGAAGAAAGATAAACAACCCATTATTCCTGTGCATGTGTCCCCGCGAAACCCATTGCGAACTAGATTAACCATGGAGGAAAAAGGGAAAGCGGTTAACATGGAAACCGATGAGGAGGAAGAAGACCTTGAGGATATCATAATCGAAGAGGACAAGGACGAGGGCATGGAGGAAGAAACCAAGGGCACGGTCCCTCTAACCAAGTTGCCCGCGTATGTCCCTCTGCAGAAGGGGAAGGCATAGGTGCCCAAGGACCTCGACGAGAGCAAGAGCTCTCTGCAGACTTTGCTCCTCTCGGACGATATCATTTTTGAAGGAACGCACTTGGGAAGGGTGCCAAGCTTAAAATTCGAAGACTAGGATCTCGTTGACCACGATAAATTCCCTCACTTGACGATCACGCACCTCATAAAGCCAAAGAAACACACTGCGGTCTCAAAACAATGTGTACAAGAGATACAACAGGCAGCTGCTCAGTGCGCTGCCGACGTTGCAGCCGTTCGAGTAGAGTTGGGAGGTCTCCACACGAGGATCTCCGCACCAAAAGAGTGACTCGAGGGTGAGTCACGATGTTTGTGTTAGGGGCTTGTTAGGCATGGGATCCCCCCAAGGCAAGTTTTGGGGCTTAAAGCCCAAGTTTTGACCAAGTCCGATGTAAAGACTCGCGATTTGTGGGGCAGAGTGCGATGATGGTAAATGATTCAGAGGGTTGTCCGCCCTCATTTTTGTAATGTAATGTCGATTTGAGAGATCTACCCATGGTACGTGGACCATGGGATTGTATAAATAGAGCAAGGATCTAAGGGTAAAGAGATAACAAGAGAGAAGAGAATCAATGAAGATCTAATAAGGAAGCATTTAGTCTAAGTGTAGAGTCGTGTATTTGGGTCGTAGAGTAGGAGAAGGCTCTGCAGCTGAGTGCGCAGAGGCCTAGTAGTCCGCAGTTGAGTGCGTGGATCCCTGTAGCTGAGTGCGCAGGGCAGGTTGGGTTTGTAACCGATTGAAACATTAATAAAGAGAAGTTTTACAATATTTCTATGTATATTTTCTTGTTTCATGCATTGAAGTATATTGGGTATGAATTGCAAGTTTACTGTTTATTTGCTTCACGAACTTATATGATTGTGTTGAATGAGCGAATATAATATAAGGTATTTGTTTATGAGAAGATAGCTAACTATTATAAGAAGATAAGTAAGATCCGCGGTGTGACTAGGGGAAATAGCGCAGATCGCTACTCTAGCAGCGTGAAAGCCCCATAACCCCTGGTTAGGGCTACGCGAAGACGAATATAACAGGGCCACGAAGACCTCACAGGCCAGGAAAGTGCGTGAAGTAACTTGTGCAAAAGTATTCACAGTTAGACTAAATCAACTCCCTAGACATCTCAAGGGTGCAAAAACCTGGTTCCAGCACCCCCCATACTGCTTCAGGTGAGGCCTCGGTCTGTGCTCCGCAGACTGTTGCCGAAAGGGCTAGTAGTACAGGGATTTGTTTGGCTAATTAACTCCAAACCTGGGTCACGCCCCAACAAGCTAACAATTTGAATTTATCTCTTGTTCACAATCTAGCTTGACTGAAGAGGAATAACAATAAAAACTCATTTATGCCAAACTCTATTGGCTACTTTCAAATTGTCATCACCAAAACCATTAATTCCATCAACATCAAGAAATTTTTAGCATACTACTATTTCAAACTTTTATGTGATTTCTCAAGTGCTATATTGCAATTTTGGACTCAATAAACATCCGCTAAACAATCTTTCCAAATGCCAAAGAAGTATAATAGTGATTTTTTTTTCTTTTGTGACAAGTTTGCCCAAATGCACAAAAATATGCTTCGTAAGCTCAAATTGAAGTAAAATTGAATGCTTGAAGTTGAATATGGTCTATTTTTTTTTTCTTTTTTATCATAAAGAAATTCCAAATATTTATTGTAATCAAGAAAAGGGTTTGTTGTGCCAAAGAAATTGAATTATATGTTTCCTCTACACTGTGGTAAAAAGAAAAAAATTGCCTTAAAAGCATGCCTTACGACCAACCTTGTGAATTTTTCAAGAGTTTTTCATGTGTGATTACCTAAATGGTCATATTTAGCTCAAGAGTTTTTCATGTGTGATTACCTAAATGGTCATATTTAGCACAAAACCATGTCTCACTTTTTCTTGATTTGGCCTAGATTACATGCAAACAATGTGCACAATGTACCCTCGAAGCAGATTTGATAGTGCTAGATTAATTATGTTGGTCATGCATTGACCAATGACTATTGATCATTTTTAGGAAGATATGATAGGGACCACACCATGCCGAGAAGATCATAAGCAGCCTCCATGTGTCAAATTTGAATATGAAGGGGCACTATTATACAAACAAATGAACGATTACAAAATTCTAAATTTTCTTGTAACTACAACTATCATGTATGTGAAAACCATCCATATCACCATTTGTTCACAAGGGAGCTTATTTTGGAGTCATAAAGGCATCATGAGAATATGGGACATGTCTTAAAATGTGTCATAAATATGTTCCTACCAACTAAAGTTTTTTTTATTATAAATAGGTAAGGCCATATAAAGGCAACAAAAGTAATCATAAGAGACATAAAATAAAATTTATAAGTGCACTTTTTATAGCTTTCAATGAATTTGTGATTAAAATTTAGAGAATAAACATACCTACACTTTGCTTGAGAAGTTCATGATATGACATCCTGAGAGGTAGAAGAGTTGAACTGATCCACAATAATGAATTGAATTGAACTAAATGAGAAAGATCAATATATAATCTCGATCATGTGGCACTTGTAGCTTGTTTTCAACTGAGATCTAGAATCTTGGAAGTTGTATCATAGTGAGAGAGATTGAGTTCTTCTAATGGAGTAATATTACAAAAGAAGCAATGGAACTTAAATAGAATTTTAGTTTGTCTTTCATTATTTGCAAATATTCTTTGTCAGGAAGTTGGTTTTCAAGCAAAATTTGTTTAATTGGGCCCAAAAGGGTTTTCACAATAAGAAATTATTATGGCCAAGGAATGCTCGCTAGCAAGCTCATTTTCAACCACTCTAAGGTTTTATTGTACCTAAGACATGTTTTCACCATCAAATTTTATTTGGGGAAAAAAATAAAATAGTGAGGTAACTTAGCATGGTAAATGAGTTGAGTTATGTTATTATATGGATTAGGGGGTAGGACAATTGGAAAAATCATGAAGGAAAATAGGTTCAAGTCATAATCTAGTAGTAGTAGTAGTATCATGAAAGATTTAAAATTTGTCTGCATAAACAAACAATAGTTTGGACTTCAACATGCATGGATTGTTAAGCTTAGAAGAAGCAAATATATGTAGGCATACCATGGTGAATAAGTAGGATGAATAATGGATCTCTTAAGAAGACCTCAATTGCAACAATGGTATGGTGGATGTGTCATTAGAGATTAACTTCTCCTTGATACTAGTCTTCACTTGGTTTTCATATCATTCTTCATTTTCCTAGATCCCTATCCATATTGGAAACTTTTGGGAAAGCCCCAAGTAATTGGTGCTTTAACATCTCATGTCGTCACACATGCCTAGCTTGGATGTTTGCACATCACACCCTCATTCATAAGTCTTCCAATTTTGATTTTGAAAATTACTTGTGCATATTTTGACACTTTGGATCATTTCAGGACTTGCAAAACTTAGCTCTTGCTTACAAGAAAATGTGAAATGATGGAGGAAAAAAGGTGATAGGTCTTCCTTCATCCAAGAATATGCAAAATATTCACAAATAGTGCATGGAAAACAAATCCAAGGAAAAATAGACAAATACAAATACATTTTTACTTATTGAGGAGTGGTGGCCACCTAGACACCCCAACAATGTTTTGTTGATAAAATATTCATTTGATGTCCAATACAAGTGATTTTAAATCCACAATCAAGTGAATTTAGAGGGATATCTATAGTAGGAGCATGTTTGCAAAGTGATTTGAACCAATGTGTGAAACACACTGAAGAACAACATACTTAATGAGTTTATTTGTGAATTTATGACTAGACCAACAATTAGTAATTTTAACCTAGATTTATATTTGATGAAGTATTGATATGATTACACTTGGAAATTAAAGTAGATTGTTTTGGGCACCTCCAATATAAACAAGTTTTGATTTGACATTTAACTCATCTATCAAATTTGATGGAGAATAATCTATAAGGAAACATTGTTTGTGACTTATAGTTTAGACATACAATGACTCTTTTTAGCATAGCTTTTCCATGTGAAGTTTAAGAAACATGATTCTTGTGGGAATTAAAGTTCATTCATTTGAAAATACCATTACGTAATAACTCATAACTGTTGATAAATAGTGATAGTGGTAGAGTTTTTATTATGTTGTTTTTATGATAGGCAATCACTACTTTATGAATAACTTTTTCATGAGATTTCCAAATGAAGTGATTCAAATTATATTTTAAACTAGACTCAAATATCCATCTCCCATATAAATATGTTTTGAATATGTAATGTTTTGATATGTGAACTATACTAATGAATAGTCAAGATATATAGATTTGCCACAACACATATTTTTTGACCAACAATTGGTAATTCGGGCATAGCTTTTTCATACCATATTGGAATAAAGTGATTCAAATTGATTTAGGAACTATATTCCAAGGGATATCTCCCTTTAAAACGTATTTTAAAAATTCTCTCTTTTGGTCCCTCAAATATTTACTATCCCAACATTGTTTTTAAGAGGTTTTCTAAGTTAATTTGCTACAAAAATATTAAAATGACCATTTTCTCCTAAAGTCTCATATAAGTATATGAAATTTGTAATAGATGTGTTTATTATGGCATGATAAATCCCTCTACCAAAGTTTTTGAACACCCTTTTTGTGGATCTTAAGACATGGCTTCTAGAAAATTTGAAATTGTTTGATGGATTTGTAATAAATATTTTATATTGTCATTTCATTATTTAAATTTGGAAAATAAAAAAAATTAACTCATAACTTTGATGGCTTATCTTAAAATATTTGATTATCTTTTGAGAAGCTCCTTATCTTCCATTTGATTTCTCATATATATATATATCTATATAAGCCCCAAGGGTTAGCTCAATTGCTCATGTCCCTATTGTTAAGCGCCTTGCCGATCAGGAGGTCACGGGGTCAATTCTCCTTGACGCCCTTGGGGTTAGGCCCTGATAGTCTAGCTAGCGAGATTTGATTCCCTTCAGGGTTGATCTGCCCAGATTTTCCCACAAGAGGGATATATATATACTATTGGTTAATAAATAGAGTGGTTCTTACTACACCACAAGTAGAAATGATTGAAATATGTTTATCAAAAATTCTATTGTGTTATCCCAGGTTCTAACCTTCAATAATTTTACTTTAATTTTTTCTAAATCTACTTTACCAACATGAGAAGGTCTCATAGAAACTCACTAAAGTGAATCGTTGATTATTACATCTCATCTTACCATTTCTCCTCCTCCAAGTCATAAATGTTGGTTCAACATAAAACTGCAATCTAATGCGTACATAGTTGAAATGATAAATCATTATCTAAGAAAACAGTGCTTGAAATGCAAAATACTTTCTTCAATAGCTAAACTGCTACAATATAAATATCGATTTTCTACAAGCATGAAATATAATTTAACACTGTAAAAGTTAAATGAATTAAGGCATATTCCTTCATCTAATTCTCTCACAACTTCACCAGTAAAAAATCAGCTTACAAGATTTTATTATGTAATTAATTATTGAAAGGAGATTTGACAAACATTCATCAAGTAAAGAATATTTAATTGAGCAAAAGGAAGATGTGTAATCAAACTTCAATCTTCTAACTAGCATCCACTATGGTTTCACTGGTAAAAAGGCATGTTTCCACACTTTATCATAGCTTTGTGACTAGATAACATTAGTAACAATACTCTGATGATCACTTTGAATTGTGACTAGAAATCAAAATCAAGCTTGAGCTAAAGCAAATCTAGCTAACTATGACTCTGACTAGGCAGACACCGGTAGGTTGAAAGATGGAGTAGTGACAGTCTAAAAAGGGTTAGGGTTTCTGCAGTCAACTGCTCCTCACCTGCACATTACCTGTCGTCATATGGTTATTTCCGGACACCTTCATTATGGCAGTTCCCGTAACATGCCCTGGCTTATCGTAATGGCCTTGTAACCCCGTCTTTGCTCTGTTTTTACTGCATACCTGCCTTCTACCTGACATTGCATCGTAGCTACGGTTACGATAGTCTTAGAGGTAGCTAGCAGAGATCTCCTCAGAACAATCATGGAGTTGGACATAGTGGATTACTTGAAGGACCTGTTGGAGGACGTTAACATCTGGACAACTCCACCCTTTGCCTCGGAAGACCTACACCCCTTCTGTTGCGATCTAACGGCCACCATCGCTGGCCTGTGCTCGATCTCGAGACCCTCTAGCTCCACCGTGGCCTTCTCCGAGCCTCCTCTTCTATGGTTGGTACCATCCTACCCTCCCTAGTCTCCCTTCGCATTTAACTTTGCATCCGATTGCATTCACCCTAATCCCATGGTTGAATCTTCGCATTACCCTCCCCCCCCTCCATTTGCTGACTCTTTTAACACCGCTCCCAGCAATCCCTCGACCCCGGTACAAGGGACTCCTCATGCAACATCATCAACGACACCTCCATTGGGTAGCTACAGGGTAATCCCCCCACTCTTGGAACCTATCCCTGCGGATGCACATCCCAGCTCTGAAAACCCTCCCTCAAACCCTTCTCCACTCAAGGAAAGACCAAACTCCTCTGAAGTTGTTGCTAGGCCAAGCAAGAAGCATAAGTGCTTCAAGCCCAAAGGTGAAGACGTCAACATCAGGCTTGGGGAAGATATCCAATGGGGCGACGCCATGGATATGACGGACCACATTCTGGTTGGAAGGATTCGAGGTAGAAGCTACACAATGGCTCAATTGAAGCTTTAAACGTCAGAGATATGGGGACAACACCTGGCCAACCTTCCATTTGTACAAACTTTTGTTAGGGGTTGGTTCACCTGGCCAACCTTCCATTTGTACAAACTTTTGTTAGGGGTTGGTTCACTCTGCATCTTGCCAGAGCCGAGCACACGAATTTGGTCATGTCCTCCTTCTGGCACTTTGAACACACTCTTGTCCTCCTCCACCGTTGGAAGCCTCTATTCGATCCGGAAAAAAGAACAGATATGAGTTGGGGCTATTTGGGTTCGGCTTCCAGGATTGCCCCTCCAATTCTAGTCGGAGGACATATTTCGATGTATCGGCAACACCCTTGGCACATACCTTGAGCATGACAAATCGTATTTAGGTACTGGAATGATGAATTATGCCAGGGTTTTGGTGCATCTGGACACAAGGGGGGGACTCCAAGAGCATATCACACTACAATGGAGGTCTTTCTCTCGACAACAAACCTTGGATTATGAAGGGGTCCCGTTATGTTGTAGACGATGCCATAAGGTGGGACATCTTTTCAAGGACTACCCCTTGAATAGGAAGGCGCGAGATGGAGAAAAGGAGAAGGTCAATCCGCAAAAAATCTCTCATTCACAGGGAAACCCCCCTTGGCTGAAGAGGCAGTAAACTTAGCACAGGCTGTTGCAGAGAAAGCACCCTCAAAGGAGACCAGGAAGAAGCGTGGGAAAGCACCATTTGGGCCACCCTCTCCTCCTCTGACTAGAGCAAGGGCGGCTGCCAAGGCTACATTCTCCACAGGTATGTTGGACTCATCCTCCTCCTCTGCTTATACTACTGCTTCATCATTTTGCATTGCATCAAATAATGTTCAGCTCTCTGATCACTGCAATATTCATCCCATTACCCTGGCATGTCGCCTAAAGCCCTCTTCCCCCACCTTATGTTGCACCCCGCCATATTTTCCTAAGGATCCCCCAACCATCACTTCCATTCTTGCACCTGTCCCCCCATCCACCAGATACCCTCTACGTTCTTGGATTCGATCACAGGCTCCTGATTCCCTGGGCATTGGTCTGATTTCCTCCCCCCACCTCCGAAACAACCTCGAGGCAGACCCTCCTCCTTATCTAAAGCCATTCTACAAGCTGGGGAAGAGATTGTAGTTGGCATACAACATTCCATTGATTGGGTACTTAGAGCAGTGAATACCCTTGTGCACCCCACCCCCCCATGAAGATGTTATCCTTCAATCGTCGAGGGCTGGCTATCCCTGTCAAAAAAATAGCCATGCGAAGACTGCTAAAATATGAGATGATCGATGTCCTATTTCTACAAGAAACCCTAGGTCAGGCTAGTGTTATCACTCACCTTCTTGAATCATGGCTACCAGGGTGGACTTTTCACTCCCTTGATGCAATTGGTCACTCTAGGGGTCTGGCTTTGGGAATTAACACTCGTACCATTAGAATCTGTAACATATGGGGAAGCCCTGGGGACATAGGGGCAGACATATACTCTTCTGAACTTGATACAGAGCTCATGATTATAATATCTATGGTCCCTGTCACAATAGGGAAGAATACTGGAATAGACAACTAAAATCTCAAATCTTGCAACATGATAAGCTCATTTTGGGGGGAGACCTAAATTTTTCCATTGATTTTGTGGAATCATGGGGGCATAATGCACAAAGATACATCCTCTCAGATTTTTTGGAGACCATTTTAGAGGATCATAATCTTATTGATATCCCCTCAACCAAAATTCAACCTACATGGAGAAACAACATATCAGGCGAGGATAGCCTATCCAGGAGACTCGACCGATTCCTCATTAAGGAGCACCTGTTAAACATGGGACATAGATTTAGACAGTGGGTTGGTTCAGGGGGAATATCGGATCATAGGTCGATTTACCTGGAAATAAGGGGAGGCATGAACAAACCTAGGGCCCCATTCAAATTCAACTGTACATGGCTAAGAGGCGTAGAATACATCAGGCTAGTCACTGATTTCTAGAAGACTCACCCCCCAGACCCAAGAAGGAATATCACAGAAGGGTTTGCTCACAACTTGAGGGAACTGAAGAATATCTCCAATATATGGGCACACAAAAAGCGAACCCTGGAGGACCTTACCCTCAAGACCACTGAAGAAGAAATAGAAGCTTTTGAGAATGAAAATGGAGGGGTTTACTCCTCCCCATAACACAAGGACAAAATTACATCCCTTCTGGCTAGAAGGAGTCAGGTAATTAAGGATCGAGAGGAAAGTTAGTAACTGAGGAGTAGAGCCATTTGGCTTATGGAAGGGGATGATAATACTAAATTCTACCACAAATTTTCGAGTGGGCGCAAAGCTATTAATACAATTTGGAAGCTAACAGACGAGCAGGGAGAAACAGTGAATACCTTCCCTAGATTAGCTGCCCTGGCTACATCTCATTTTAGGGACATTTACAAGGCCCCTCAAAATGCTACTCTAGCAGAAGTCATGCGAACAAGTCAGTTGTTTCCCAAGTTCGTCGACTAGGAGGATGCATTGGAAATGAAAAAGGAAGTCACTTTGGGAGAGCTGGAAGCCACCCTAAAATGGTTCAAATGAGGCAAAAGCCTAGGCCTGGATGGATGGAATGTGGAATTCTATCTAGCTTTTTTTGAAACTCTTGGCGAGGACCTCTTAAAAGTTACAGAGGAGTGTAGATCAAACGGAAAGATGTATAAGGCCTACAACTCAACCTTCATCGCTCTCATCCCCAAATTTGACAATCCCACCTCCTTCAATGACTTTCGGCCCAGTTCCTTATGCAATTGTATATACAAAATCATATCCAAGATCATAGCCAACCGCCTCTGGCCGATCCTGCCTAACCACATCTCAGCTGAACAATTTGCTTTCTTACAAAACAGAAAAATCCATGAGGCTATCAGAACTACACAAGAAATCCTGCACTCCATTTAGACAAAGAAACTTAAAGGTGTGGTCCTTAAAGTAGATCTCTCGAAAGCTTTTGACAGATTTAATTGGCTCTTTATTATAATGCTTCTAACTCATTTAGGATTTCCATACGAGTTCATAAGATGGAATATGTGCTGCATTACTAATGTATCATTCAGTGTCATTGTAAATGGAGCGGCATCACCCTTCTTTCACTCTGAGAGAGGTCTCAAGCAGGGATGCCCTCTATCCTCGTTACTATTCTTACTCATCATGGAAGGTCTCAGTAGAATCTTAAAGGAGGAACACCGTCGGGGAAGGCTAAGAGGTATCAAGATTGCATATGGGTGCACATTGACACACTCACTCTTTGTAGACGATGTTCTGCTCTTCCTAAATGGGAGTATTGGTAATTTGACCTCACTACAAAACACTTTCTCTATCTTCCTATCGGCCACATGCATGTTGGCGAATAATGCAAAGTCCACAATAACGGCTATTGGATGCTCCCCATACAAGATACTTTATGCCCTTAGCAGACTCCCTTATACCCTGCTGCAACTAGAAGAGGGCCTCAAATACTTGGGCTACAAATTAAAGCTTCATGGATATAAGATCGCAGACTGGATTTGGCTCATCACCGAGATGGAAAAACAACTTAACATTTGGTACCACAAATATTTATCGAAAACAGGCAGGCTGATCCTCATCAAAGTAGTTTTAGAAGCCACGCCAGTGTACTGGATGTCGCTAGCTTGGATACCAAGGGGAATCCTTTTTAGAATATAAAACCTTTGCTGTAGATTCTTGTGGAAAGGGAAGCAACCAAGGAAAATACTTGCTTGGCCCAAATGGGAATCCCAATCTCTCCCAAAGAAATGGGGGCATTGGGGAATCAAAAGCCTAGCCACTTTCTCTACAACCTTGGTGACCAAATTAGGATGGCAGTTAATCACATCACACAACTTGCAGAAAACGGTGGCCATCTATAAATACATTTCTCCTCAAAGTCTCATGGAATGGCTATGACAACCAAAGTGGATTTATGTGGGCATATCAAACATATGGAAAACTGTTTTGCAATCAACGTCTCTTATTCGGGACGGTCTCACATGGATAATACATTCAGGAGGATCGGTCAGACTAGGGATAGACCCTTGGATTGGGTGTGGAAACACTCACAGGCTCCTTGAGGAGCTAAGAACCCATCTCTCTGCCAGGGGGATCACTCATATTAGTCACATAGCGGGCAAAGAATGCTCAACATTTGCACAACAAGCCTGGAAATATGAGAGGGCACTGCAGATACCTGATCTATGGTAGCATCATTGGAAGGAATACACAAAGGCCCTTACTGAATCACATATCAGAATACTGGAGGGAGAGAATGAGCTAATATGGGCATCATCAAAGCACATGAAATACTCACCAAAAGAAGGCTATATAGTACTGATGGACTCTAAAAAACCACTGCTATGTGAACCTTGGTGGAGTAGCATATGGAAGTTAAAAGCACCACCCAGAATGAGGCTCCTCATGTGGACTATTCTGAGGAACAAGATCCCCACAAGAGATAACTTAAGCAAAAGGTCCTTCCATGGACCCTTCTGGTGCAGTCCATGTAAGACTAATAACGAAACTGTGGATCACCTCTTCCTCATGTGCCCGACTATAAAATATCTATGGAGTTCTATACACTCACAACTACCCTCTCCCTCTCAATGGTAGGGCATGTCCGTTCGTGAGGCCTGGGAAGCATGTTGGTCTGCTGCCTCCTCGATGAAAGTCAGAAATATCCCTATTCTCAAATGCTGGGCTATCTGGATTGCCCGAAATCAATACATATTTTAGAACTCTCCCCCCTACTGGTTGACTATCACAACCCGCATCCTATCTGATTACCAAATCATTCCCGAGGATGAATCTAGCTCTAATCTCAGACATATTATCCCTAAAAGCATAAATCATTCACATCCCTAGGCTTATTTTGATGGCTCAGCACAAGACATTGGCTGTGGGGGTGGTGCCATACTACACCTTTCAGAATCTCATTCTTTCAAAATACAAATGGGACTAGGAAGAGGCAGAAACAATTTTGCTGAGCTTATCACAGCCAAATATACAATACAATTTGCACTGGAAAAACATTGCAGAAACTTACAACTATATGGGGACTCAAAATTGTATGCAATTGGATAAACAAAATTGCAAATTGCAATGCATATTCTCTAAGACATATCATGGAAGAGGTTCATAGACTCATCGATATTTTTGACACTTTTTTTTGTCATCATATATACAGGGAGCAAAACACAGTTGTCGATCTCCTATCTAAGGAAGTAATGCACAGGCCTGTAGGGACATGGAGGATACTGGAGCAGAGGGATGGAACCTTCCATCAACACTACCATAGACCTTATATAGACATATCAGATTAACAAGCTCTAAAGGAGCCTGAAAATACTTTTTGTTTATATAATTTTATATATGCATAATGATACTAGACTTATATATGACAGTTTAACACTCTCTGCATAGAGTAAATTTTTATCTTATTTTTAAACCTCAGTGACAATACAGTGTCTCCCTGCATGGAATACACCATTTTTTGACTACACAAACATGATGGGCTTTATGCCTCACGTACAACATAGGCTTTTGCATCTACAAAATGTAATTTTCTTTGCTTAATGAAAATCACAACTTTTCCAAAGGGAAAAAAGCCGCAAAGCTATAGTTAATTAAAATATATGACATTTCAAAGAAAATATTTTAAAAATAAAATAATAAATAACCTAAAGTTGAGACGAATACAAAATATTTACCAAGAAAAAATCTATACAGTGGAAATAAAGAAATCTATATATAGTAACTCACATAAAGATAAAAGTGCACATGTCCAAAGCATGGGGGGGCTCTATACTTGGCATATGCACATCAAGATTAGTATATTCTATAACTTAAAATAATATATTAAGATAAGAGAAAGAAATTGCATAGAGCTTAGTTAAAAGTTTCTTGTATACAAAGATCTTTTTCTTCTACTCCCCATTGCTATTTATATAAACTAAAATATAATATACAGAACTATGATACCTCTCTTATATTAAAATCACATGGTTCTAAAAATATTACAAGTTTGTCAATTCCATTAGCATTTCCCAAACAATGATGTCAAAATGTCAAGCAAATTATTGGCAAAAATTGTACAACATTTATTATCAATTTGGAGTTTGTAACTTGTGAAACACAAACACTGCGTGTGCAAAATTAGATTAATCGTAGTATGATCAACCTTTTTAAAACTATATATTTGATCAAACATAAATTCTATTCTAATGCCAATATGAAATGAAATATAATCTTCTAATTGAGTTTTATTGTAGCTTCAATGGTAGTAATGTAGGTTAGGGTTTCATCTAACTCTATGGTTAGATGTCTCTTGTGACAATACTCTATGCACTACTTCAACCAATTATCAATATAATTTGCCTAAGTAATCATAAGCCATACAAAACAAAATCATAATTTAAAAAGTCACATTCAATTCAAATTCAAAACTAGGGAGAATATGAAATCTTGAAAAGGAAAATTCAAAGAAAATTTTAAAACAAAAGCAAGCTTAATCACTCCCGACAATGTTAATGTACTTGTCACTGATTATGCTACTAGGTAGGGATCTTCCTGTCATAAGGTTATCTCCTTGTATCATTTTCCATGACCATTGCTCTTGTTGTTAGTGAGCTTTGATAAATGAAAATGCGTCACACTTGCATCAATGCAAAAAGTAACTATGAAATGAGATTGCATAAAATAAATTAGAGAATATAAAATGAAATAAAAGGTCATAATTTTCTATTTGTAGTGAGCTTAAATTTCCCAAGAACAAGATAATAAATTACTCTATAATATCATAAACTAAATAAAAAAATACTAAAACTGAAACTAGAGAAAATAACAATACATGTGAAACACAAATTATATACCAATATAAAGAAGTGTTCATTGTAGAAATAGCTCGAAATTTTCAATTGATAATTATTTCAGTTTGAAAACAATAGACACAATTTTCTTCTACTCAATTCGTGGAAAGAAAAACATGCAATAGGAACACATGCAATCATTCAATCAAAATGAACACAATATTTTCACTGGGAACCCAATTGGGAAAAACGCCTCTTCTGTTTTGTATTTAATAAGATGAGAATATGGATCTATTATAATGACAACTTCAATCCTTGAAGCTCAACCTACACTGTGATATTGATTTCCTGCTCTCTGACCTGCTCTGACCAGCACTTAGCCAAAATAGGCCTCCTTCTTCCTCTTATTTCCTTGCACAATCATTGAGGAATTGCTCACTTTCTCCAATGCAAAACTTGTACACTCAACTAGTATACAATTGATAATTACAATGTGCCTTTTCCTCCAACTCAACTAGGCAATTCAAATTGCATACATGATTAGAGCTATTTTTAGTAAATTGACTAGTTAACTGAGAGATTAGTGAGTTAACAACAGTTACAACTACTCAACTAAAATCCTACTGACTCTATTCATGACTAGAGCTCAGATATATAAGTTTCACTAAATATAACTCCACTAGATTGCTAGGTCTTAGCAATCAACTCATGCACAAATCTATTTCTAGCCCACAAACTCAAATTGACTTATTTAACTAAGTGACTTGGCCATGTCACTCTTGCTAACTGCAACTCAAGTCATCATGCTGATGTGGAATTTTGAATTTCTCCATTTGACTAAGTCATAATTCAAATGAAGCCTTTTCTTGCTACAATTTAACATTCATTTGGCATGCAACATATCCATTATCTCAAATACATTGTGGATGAACATGGGGTGCATGTGGACCTAGCAAAAATCCTAGTCATTTGCAATTTCCTAGCCCCGCCGACTTTGATTGAGCTTCACAACTTCTTATTCCTTGCCAGCTTCTACCATAGGTTCGTGTTAGGTTCTCTCATAACACTTGGCTTTTAATTCAAGTAACCAATGATGGAACTAAAACCAAATTCTCCTGGTTTGAGTCACAATAGAAAGCATTCTAGGATCTGAAACACCACCTCTACTCTACGCTCATCCTCATCATACCAAACCTACAAAAACCATTTGAGACAGAGACAGGTGCCTTCAAATATGTTATCGATGAAATCCTTACTCAGTAGGGACATCCAATGGCCTATCACAATGAAATACTAATAGATATTGTTCATAAATATCCCATCTAAGACAAGGTGATGTACTCCATTGTGCAAGCATGCCAACAATGGAGGCATTATATTACAGGAAAGGAAATCATCATCCATATTGATCACAAGCCTATATAATTTATGCCAACATAAGGAATGTTGTGAAATGATCAACATTAGAAGTGGTCCCAATACTTGCAACAATTCCATTTGAAGATAAAATATAAGAAGGGTAGCACCACCAAGTTTCTAATTGCCTCAATCAACCCTTGCTTGTGGTGCTAACCATAGTTATTAACTCCTATGGGCATGATACCTCTAGGTGGCCATCATTATACCATCGTGACTCCGAATTTGCTGCTACTTATAAGAGGTTAAGTGCAAAAAAACAGGTTCAAGACTTCCACCTCCAGGACACATTTTTATGCTATTTGGGCCCTCTATGTGTTCCTACAAGTGAGAATGTAAAATCAATTTGGGAGGAACATTACAATTAGATGGAAAGGAACTCCAGCGTGAAGAAGATAATAATTTAACTTCAAAATTATTTTTACCATCCAAATCTTCGACAAAACATTAGTTGTTATATCAGGTCATTCACTACACCATTGCTAAACTAGCCATCAAGAAGAAAGGGTTGTACACTTCTCTACCAATCCTAAAAAACCCTTGGTATTCAATTTCCATTTATTACATTTCAAGCTTTTCCTCCACCGAACATTCTCATGATTGTGTCATTGTGGTTGTTAATCAACTCTCTAAGATGGAAATTTTTCCACCACATAAAAAGAGTGTTGCAACTGTGGCCACTACTAAGCTCTTGTTTGAACATGTCTGGGTTCATTTTGGGCTACTAAGGGCCATCATTTTAGATGTGGACATCAGTTCCTTAGTACCGTATGGTCAAACCTATGGTCTTTGATGGACACCAAGTTAACCAAATCGACGAAATTTCACCCCCAAACATATGGACAAAATAAAATGGTTAATATGATGATTGTGCACATCTTGAACATGTACAACTTTGAGCATCCATGTAAATGGGATGAGAGCCTTCCATATTTTTAGCATATATATAACATAACTCTCCACAACTATGTTGGTCATAACCCTTTTCAAGTGTGCTTAGAGTTCTAACCATTAGTACCTCTACCTATTGCATCTTCACTAATATAGTCATCCCATGCTCAAACCAAGGTAGATATAGAAACTAAATTTGTTGAATGGTTATAACACCTCCAACAATAAGTGAATGATATATTATAGAAGGCCAATGCCAAGTATAAGTATCGACTTGACCAACATTAAGTTCCACACAAGTTTCAAGTTGGTGATAAGGTGTGGTTTCATTTACAAAAATGACACCTTACGGGTCACCACAAGATTCTTATACCACTTTAATATAATCCTTACACCTTCACAAAGGTTATGATTGAAAATGCTTTTGGATTGAGTATTCCTCCTTTCCTTGGCTTGCACCTAATATTTAATGTGGAGCTACTTCAACCATATTTTGCATCTGTACGAAACACCTCAAAGGTGGTAGAGCACTTGACCCTTTCAAAGCTCAATCCTAGCTACATTGAGAAAGCTATAGTGGATTAGATCATGGACACCAAAATAAAGGTCACCCATCAGTAAAACATATAATTCTACCAAGTTACCAAGGCCAAATAAATTCTTTAGCAAGGAAATTGTATAATCAATATTCAAATTCAACAAAAGTTGTCCCGTATCCTTTGGGAACTTAACATAATGGATGACATTTATCGCTAATGGGGAGGACTTGTCCATTTGGATATAAGTGGCTATCCACCTCTTCCATGGAATCAACATGGTTCTCCATCTTGGCAGTTTTGTTATGATTTTTGGGTCCTAAAATTCTTAGGCCATTTTGAGGCCCTAAATCATGTTTTATGGTGATTTGGGGCTATAAATTGTACTGCTTAGTTATATCTTTCCAACAATCTATTGTGCCCAAAACAAAGGTTATATGCAAAAGTTATGCCCCCATAAGTCGATGTATTAACTAACCACATGAGGACCCACAAACCTTTTAGAACTTTGCCTCCTCGAGTTAGGGTTTTGGAAATTTAGGATTCTTTCATTGTGTTAAAAGGCCACCATTTCAGCCTCTTGTAGTAGTTTTTGTAAGTGAGCATAGTTACCATCTCTTTCTCTCTTAAGGGATAAGCTACCACCCTTCTAGCTAGTTTTTATTCTACATTATTATGTTATTTTCTTCATTAGCAAAATTTGAGTTTTCACCATATTATAGTTTTCTCTATTATATTTGTATATGTGTGTTCTGTTTCCTGTCTTACTTTTAATTTTGTTTCTTGTACAACCAATATCAATCCTGTAGGATATTGAGATTACCAATATCATGAATTCTAATGAGAGTATCACTCAATGTCATGTACTCACACAAAGGGATAATTCAATAGAGGAGTTAAAATTATAAGGGAAATTTTGACGTGGGGGTTTTAACCCTCATCAACACACACATATATGTTGGGATAAGGTCCTCAAAGTGTCGGTAACCCCCTTATTGGTGAATCCTCTAGCTTAGGGAATTTATGGCTAGCTTCATTTTAAATATTTATAATTTTTAGTGGATTTTTGTTTTGATGTGAAGAAACTTGCAAAAAAAATCCATAGTACTAGAAGTAGAGTAAAACAAATATGGAATTGAAAAACACCAAATTATAAATTAATAGCATGGATAACCAATAATGTTTAATATATGTTACATCAAGAGATTGATTAGAGCCACATGGCAATTGTAAATATCTTATTCTCATCCTTGTATCAAATCCTAATTGGTAAAATTTATGGTGGTAAGCATATTAACAAAGAAATAATTCAATGAGATAACTTTCGGTAAATCAAGGAAATCATACATGAAAGTGAAGATAGCATGCACCCATGTAAGACTATTATAGATTTATTCTTCAAATTGCTTACAATACCTTAAGCCTTGTTACAGGATAGCCCTCTTACAAAAAATGAGAACCTTTATTCCCTCGCTTCCTATTTATTGAAAAGAAAATAGCTATCAACCTTCCACCTATATCTCTTGTGATTGTTGAACTTCAACAATATCTCTTGTGCTTCGAGAATTTCCACCTTCCTAATATGTTTCAACTTCCAATAAATCTTAATTAATATTTGTCATGACAAATAATTATTGTGCTTGTGGAATGATAAATCTCTAAATATAATTATAATTTTGGAAAAGTTTTCTTCATTTTTATTTTTGTTTTACTTTTTAGAAGAAACACCCTTTCCACTTTTGGCTTGATACTTGCTATGTTAAAATCAAAATCAACCATCCTTTTAGGCAAACTTACAATTACATTGTCTAGTAATTCTTGTTGCTCTATAGAATTCAAAGTATATTTGTAGAGAGAATTCTCATCAATAGTTCTGATAGTATTGGCCACAATGCTTTTCAATTGAATGCATTGGTCCTCTTATCCCAATATTCTTCAAATGGATTGCCATGTTCCTCTAGCATAAGTGAGTTGGTACATTAATGTACTTATCATCTGTAAGTTTAATAGTACATGAGAGATGCCATACAACATACTAGTAACTTAAACATGCACACTTTGTACATTGTATTACTTAAAGGCAAATTGAGCCCCCAATTTTACAACCTTGAACTTGTCCCGAGTTGGTACCGCACAATAATTTTCATTAATTGGAATTGCCTTTGACAAAATTTTCAAGTTACTAGTCACACAACATCCCATTATCAATTCATGAAAAGTGTGCATATATGTAAGGTTAATAGAATGTTTAATAACTAAGTTCAAAAGAGTATATCCTAGTGAAGTAGAAACTCTAATGAATTTTTCCTTTCTACTTGATACTGTATTCTAAAATTTGATTTGTTCTTTGAGGTTGATGATATTTCTATATTTTTTCCAAGATATTTGTGTGTGTTTTCTATAATTTTGCATTGGACATCTTGATGAATGCGATATTGGATGTACTAATGGTAACTGGATGTGTGTTTTTTGTATTGAAGACAACTTATTAAATAGTCCGTACACTTACATTTGCATCTGTCCCTATTCCTTTTGTACATTGACTTTTTAAGGTTTTGACATTGGATGATAAACATGGAAGATTCATATTAATGCTTGGTTTCTTTCCCTTCTAATAATTGAACCATAAAATATTCAATTAACTTGGGTACTCATCCAACCACTTGCAACTTTGTTGAATCAAGTAAGGCGCCTCATTTTATCATCCTCCATACTAAAATAATATTAATAATAATATAATGTTAAGGCCATAACCTATCCAAATGTTAAATTGATGTATGAGATCCATTTATTTGTGGGACAAAATACCCCCCACCCCCCCACCTCCCCTAAGGCAACGATTTGACTACTTAAGTCTAAAAGAGCTTTCATACCATACCCCCATCCACATTCAAACTTTGGCCTCTAAGAAGGAAACACATATTCTTAACCATTAGCCCACTTAGACTATACTACATCTCTCAACTACTTGTAAACTTCTCGATTCATCCTCCAACACAACTACAACATTCATGGTACCGATGACCTTTTAGACATAACTTCTTAGATTCCATGGAAAAAATGGTTACAATTAGATCTATCTCCCCTATTGTCATATTACCACTATTGTGTAATAAAAAACATGAAATGTGTAAAAAATATTAAAAGAAAGTACTCAACAAACAATATAATCTACAAAAAATTGCCCAAACCTACAAACCTTGATGATGGAATGTATAGGAAGTAGTAATGAGGAATTAGAAAGGATTTTGTTGGAAATATTGTTATCATTGATTTCAAAGATAAGGGGAGACTACTTATGTTCAAGATAAAGACTGGAAATTGAAGATTTTTAAAAATATTGTTTTCGGACTCTTGACGCTGCATTTGGATACCCTATATTTGAAGGCGGCTTTAATCCATTTACCTAGCTAAAGTGGGAGCACAAGATACATGATTATAAATCTTATTTTGAGACCTTCCAATGGTATATGGCACTTCCTCTAACTCAATAAGAATGAAGAGATATGAAATATTTCATCAAGATGATCCAACCAAAGTACAAGCAGGATGACCCAACTAGTTTTACAAGTCAAACCCATAAGTGAATGTACAAACACTATAAATAAAGCGAATATGAGATACTTTTAACACAACCTAGGCAAGAAGAGATTTGAAGTAGATAGGGGAGTTTAGGAATAACTTTTGGGGTGATTCTTGTAGTCTAAAGGTGGAAGCAAAAATGTGGTTTATGGGGTGAACAAGCCATTTGGGAATTTTCGCTGTAACTTTTCTTCTGAGATGTTTATAAATGTGAAATTTGGAGCATGCAAATAGAATATATCGATGTACACATCATTCAAATTTTAGACCTTAATTTCAGAATAATTTTGGAGATATTATATAAGGAAGTAAGCTTCATGAATGCTCCTAAAATCTTCTTCAAATAGGTCAAAGTGGAATTTTTTTTCTATAACCATTGTTTTTTTTTACAAAAACGGTTATGAGATTTCATTAAGTATTTGGAAAAAAGCCATAACTCCGGTTACAAAAAGTGAAACTAGTTTCTTGGCATCTCTCCAACTAGCAGGACATGGCGCATATGCTTATGAATCACTTCTTTTTACAATTTATCAAATGAACTCTTGCTGTTGATTTCCTGAGCTTATGAATGCATAAAAACTCACTTAATAAAAGGCAGAAAAACATAGAAAAATTAGGGAATTGGTTCCCAAGAGATTTCATTATCTCTGAGAATATTTTCAGCACCTAGCTAGGCTGCCTTATTTGCCTCTATGTTTGCTTCTTTGTTGTTGTTTCTCAGGATATGAAAGAATTTCAAGTTTAGGAGCTTTGTCATGTTTTTAATCCTTGTAATTTTCCTTGCAAGTCGAAGATCTGCTAAATTTGTGTTGGTCACCATTGCATTGATGATGACCTGGGAATCACCGAAAAACAACTGCTTCTAAGTGTCCCAGTGTTTTAAGCAGTTTGATCCCTTGAAACAGAGCCATGGCTTCAGCTTGTATGCTTGAGAAGTGGCCCAGTCCCCATGCAAACTTGTGTATAGATGCTTCTTCTGTATTTATAATGAGTCCTCCTGCTCCAGCCATTCCTGGATTTCCCTTGGCTGCCCCGTCAAAGAAAAGAGTGGGGAGTACTTGCTTGGACAACCAAGATTGAAATTCTTCTTCGTTTTTCCTGATTTGCCAATCTTTGAGACATATAGGTGAGATTTTTGATTTTTGGAAATTGAGGTTGAGGGCTGCTCCAAACTCAATATCCTGTTGGCTTAGATTTGTGTCATCGCTTTTGTCTCTTAGCCACTCATTTAACTGACCTTTCACTGTATTTGCTACTAGTCTGAAGTTCTGTTTCTTATTTCTGAAGATCCTTCTATTCCTCTCCAACCAGATTTGCCAGCTGATGAATTTGGGCAGAGCAGTCCATGCTGCTTTGACTATATTGTTTTTTGGACTTGGGCCTGGATACCTGGCCATCCACCCAACAAACAACTCTGGGACAGAGTGAGAGAAGGTGGGCATAAAATTCGATGATCCAAGGAGCTCGTGCCAGATTAGACCTATGTAATTTCACTTCAATGAGAGGTGAAGAGTGGATTCCAGACTTTCCTTGCATAGTGTGCATCTTGATGGCCCTAGAATGCCCCTTTTCTAAAGTCTCTCATCTGTTAGAATTTTTTGGTGGCATAGCAGCCAGCAGAAGTGGTCAATTTTTGGTATGGTAGGGAAGTTCCAAATACCAGTCAAGGGCGCCAGATTAGGGGGCACGTGAGGTCTCTCCATGAATTTGGCGTAGCCCTGAGCCACCGTATATCCAATCTGCTTCGATCCCCAACCTCTCATGTCTTTTCTTCTTGCATGCAACGGAGCCATCCCATGCAGCATCTTCAACAGCGTAGCATAATCTGACTGCAACGCAGCTGGAACTTTGATCTGTTTCCATCCAGACCAGCTGTCTCCACATCAATTCGATATGTCCCATAGCATTTTTATATTGGCTTCATCCATCCATCCCTTCAGCTCATTCCTGAGATTCGAGTTCACCAGCGGAGGCCTGTTCATGATGCTATCATCCCATAGCCTGATGTTTTTGCCATTTCCTGGTATCCAGTAGACGTTGTCTCTTATTAGCGGGCCAATTTTAATAATTAGAGTGCTGAAGGGGGTTCTGTTTTGGTTTTTGGGCTGCTCCAGGCACCGCAGTCTCTGTCCTCTGACCAGGATGAAATTATCTACTAGCTGCCTGCCATGTATAAATCCACCTTGGTTCTCCGGGATGATTTTGGGGAGGATTTTCTTCAACCTGTTTGCTATTACCTTGGTAATCACTTTATATTCAATGTTACATAGGGATATAGGGTGGAATCTATTAAAAGAGTTTGCACCTTTTTCTTTAGGGATGAGGGCGAGGAATGCTGAGTTTGTGCAGCCTCCAATTTTTTGACACTCTTGGGACTTCTGGATCATTTTAAAGAGCTCCTTCTCAACTATCTACCAACATTCCTGGAGAAATCTGGGCGTGAAACCATCCAGACCCAGGGCTTTATCGGGTTCCATTGCGAAGAGAGCTTCCCTAACTTCATTTTTGGTGATTTTTCCTTCAAGAGCCTAGTTCATTTTAGATGTGATGAGGTTGGGAACAACATCTAGCAGATTGTCGTTTTGGCTAGCCTCCATGCCTTCACTATACATCTTCTCAAAGTGATTTGAAGCTGCCCTCTTAATGTTGGCAAAATCTTTTAAAGTGAAATTATCTTTTTTGATTTCAGAGATAGAATTGCGACATTTCCTGGCTTGAGCCTGCTTGTGGAAAAAAGAAGAATTTCAGTCACCAGCTTTGAGCCATAGACTCCTTGACTTGAGCCTCCAAAATTCTTCTTCTGCTAGACAGGCCTTATGGAATTTTTGTTTTAGCTGAGATTCCTTGTCCAGCTCTTCTTTGGTGATTTCGACGGCTTCTAGGTGGAGGTGCTGTTTTTCTAGTTCCCTTTTTTTTTTTTTTTTGCCTGTCAACAACGGGATTGGGCAAGGTCTTAACCCAGCCTTTCAGCATCGCTTTTACTCTTCGAAGTTTTTCCTCCCAAACAAAGAAAGGAGAGCCCTTGACTGGCTCTTTCCAGCAATCTCTGATCTTTTGCATGAAGTCTGTCTCTTTAATCCATAGAGAGCTAAATCTAAAAGGGATGGGCCCCAGATCCTTAGGAGTCAACAGCTCTAGGCTAATGGACTTGTAATCTGAAACACTACTATGGAGAATATGCATTCTAGCCTCCTACCCAAGAAGCAGGAAAGAACTTTTAACAAAAAATTTATCAAGTATTGCCGCTATGTGACCCGTTCCAACTCTCTTATTTGACCATGTGAGCGTGCCAGTGACCGGCTTTAAATCTATCAGATCCCAGTCTTGCATGAGATCTTCCACCCATTCTCTTGTCAGATCTCTAACTATGATCCCTCCTCTTTTTTCTGATGAGAGGAGGGTGAGATTTAGATCTCCGGCTATGATTATGCTTTCCATATTTTCTAGATCTGCTAGACTTTTGATGGAGTCCCAACAATTTTTTTTCTCACCTGCATTGTTAGGAGCACACACATTGAATAGACAAATAATTTCCTTGGATTATAAATGCTGCATTTAAAAAAAAATCCAATGGTTATTCAGGGACTCAGAGATTAATGAAAACTTATTTGTGTTCCAGAGCGATCCAAGCCCTCCCGATGCTCCATGGGCAGAGGTTGCATGCACTCCACTTTTATTCCAAAATTTTTTGCTTGCTTGGAGGAAAGATGTGTCCTCCAATTTGGTCTCCTGGATGAGAAGGATATCCGGGGCTTCCAATCTTATTAAACTCTTCATTGCTTCTTCTTTAGCTGTGGTGCCCATTCCCCTACAATTCTAGGAGACTATCTTCATCATTTATTTTTGCCTTGATGAGCTCCCTTGGAGCCCTGGGTTTGAATCCTCATCATCTTCGGGGATTTTGATAGAAGCTTCTCTAACGTAGGTTGGCTGCCCTAGAGCTTGTCCTTATAGGTTTCTTGTTCTCTTTTTTCCTTTGCAGACTTGCGTCCTCTTGTAGATCTTCTAGGAGAAGACTGAGATTCACCTATTTCCCCTTCTTCCTCCGATTCCTTGCACTCTTGAGTTTCCTCCTCCTCTTCTGATATCCTCCCTTTGGATCTCTCTGGAACACTTTTGGTGGAGGGGGAGGCTTTAGATGGAGAGGCCTCCTTTGGGATTTCTGTCTCCTGGGTGGTCGTGGTTTTAGATCCAAGGACCTCGAATTTATTCCCTTGGCTTTCCATGGATGGTTTCTGAGTAGGGCCCGCTTGATGAGCTTTAACATTTCCATTTGCATTCTTCTTGTGAGAGGTTTTGGAGCGCTTTGCCTGATTCCATCCTTCTTCCTTCCCTTTTCTTCCACCCCTTTAGATGGGCAGTCTCTAGCAAAGTGTCTGTAAACGTGACACTTTCGGCATTTGAACGACAGCTGCTCATAATCCAGTTTCTGCACATGAGTCCAGGGACCTACAACTATTTTGATGGCTTTCGGTAGTCCGACCTCCAGACCTACCTCCACACAGATTCTGGCATAATCATACTGATCTTTACTATTGGCCTTGTCTATAAATTTTCCAAGGGTATTTCATATGTGCTTCAGAGAGTCCCAGTTCCAGTAGTGAACTGGAAGATTGGGGAGTCTCACCCACATCGGGACCGCTGTAGGCACATCCACCGCCAAATCGAAGTCTGGCATATATTTATTTAAATACAACCCTTGGGGGCCCATGAAGTAGGGGCCATTCTTGAAAATGAGATCTTTGTCCTCTTTTGCAGAGAATTCAAACAAAAAATATCCTCTCTCGAGGAAGTAAGAGGTTACCTTGTTTTTTTATCAAAGGTGCCCAGTTCCTGGTGACCCAGTTCTCGGTTGATTTCGGGGAAGGCCAAAGTCCTGTAAACTGACCAACCAAGGCACGATCTGCCAGAGACAATGCTTGGATCGGTCCTTTTGGCGGAAGGGCGATCTCAGGGATATCTTCAAGCTTTTTCACAAACTTTGCCGCTTCCGTTATCTTCTTCTTTGGCAATGAGGTTAGCAATGATTTGAATGCCTCAGCGGTAGAGGGCGGAGTAGGGGAGGGAGGCCCCTATGGGGGAGTCGGCTCCTCCATGGAGAGCCAGCAGTCCCAGCCAAGCAACCCGCAGCCTGCAACAGGGCCCTCGCGCAGCCCCAGACCCAGCCTACTCGCAGAGCAGAACTCGCAGGTTGCAGAGCTATAATTTAAGGGTCCAGAGGAAAGCTCAGCAGCAGAAGGCTACCAAGCCCGGATCAAGGAGCAGAGATCACAGCAGAAGGAACCAGCTAAAAGGAAGGGAGGGATGCAGCCTAACAGCAACAGGCTGCTAGGCAGGGCTGCTGCAGGAGGCAGCGAGAGGCGCAGGCTAGGTCACGGGCGCACACCTACGCACTTTCATGCTATTTTTCTATAACCATTTTTATGGGATGCTTCGAACCATAAAACTTGGACGATACAGATAGAAGATCTTTGTATACCTATGATTCAAATTTCATACCTTGATTTGCTATAATTTCAATGATATGGTCTAAGGAAGTTAGGCTTCACGAATTCCCCTGAAATCTTCTTCAAAGAGGTCAACATGGCATTTTCACTATAACTTTTATTTTGGGATGTTTCAAACCATAAAAATTGGAGGGTATAGATAGAAGATCATCACATAACTATGGTTCAAATTTCAGACCTTGGTGCATCACATTTTCAGAGATATGCTTTAAGGAAGTTAGGCTTCTTGAATGCTCCTTAAATATTATTCAAATGGGTCAGCTTGGTATTTCACTATATATTTCTTTCTGTGATGTTTCTGAATATGACATCTAGTGGAGACATAGAATATATCTTAAGATATTTGTGATAGAAATTTTAGTCCTTGTTTCGCTACAATTTCAAAGATATAATATGAGGAATTCGATGTTCCTAAATGCTCCTAAAACATGCATCATATAGGTCAACTTGACATTTTTTCTATAAATTTCTAATTGAGATGTTACATATTGTGAAATTTGGATGAGTCAAAGAAGAGATCTCTAAGTACTTGAGATATACATTTTAGAGCTAAATTTGCAAAATTGGATAGGTGGCATGCTATGTAAATTCATTCTTAGGAAGAAGCCAAAGTCAACAAATTTTGGCAGAAGTAGACATGGTGAAGGAAGAAGCAGTAGGTAAACCTGGTGAAGGAAAAAGAAACTAAAAAAACCGGTAAAGATAGAAGCAACAAGTAGGATTGATGAAAGTAGAAACAAATAACAAACATTGTGAAGAGGCAAGTAGACTCAGTGAACTAGGTTGGTTCCTACAAATATTTGTGGCAACTAATACTAGTGACTCTTATAGGTTGGTGCCTATAAGGAAGTAGAGGGGATTGGTGTCTCTTGTAGGTTGGTGTCTACAAAGCAACAAAGGGAATTGGTGTCTATTGTAGGTTGGTTCCTAAAACGTAGTAAAGGGGATTGGTATCTCCTATAGGTTGGTACCTACAAGATCCTTCATTTAAATAAGTTTTGTGGTTTTCTCTCGTGATGATTTCCACATATATCTTATGTTACTTGTTCATATTATGAGATTGATGTTTTATGATGTTTAAATGAAATTAAATAAAAATCATCATTATATTGATTCGCGCCCTCTCTCAGTATAATTGTGAAATCCAACAATTGGAATTAGAGCAGGTTCCTTCAAAAGCAGTTAAACCACTGAAAGGTAAATCTTAGAGTGACAAATGGATAGCAAGGATAGCATATCCCCTGCCTTTGATGGAACAAATTACACTTTCTAGAAGATAAGGATGAGATCACATCTAATGTCTCTTGGTGTTGATGCATAACGTTCTATGGTAGAATGTAGCTATAAAGTTCCAACAATTCATCTAATAAATGCAATTGAGAAAAAGGGTTATGCAAATAATTTGAAAGAAACATATTCAATCTTAAGTGATCTTATTAATTCGATATTCGTCAAGGTAATGCACTTTGACTATGGCAAACAAATTTGGGATAAGCTTCAAAGCATCTACGAAGGAGATGAAAAGGGATAAACTTCAAACTCATATAATACAATTTGAAAGTGTTTACGCGAGTTTCAAAATTTATGGAATTTTGCATTATGCTACAATTTTTTTTGCCTTTGTCATTGCTTTGTCACACCACAAGTGACCAAAACTCTTTTATTTCTTGTTTATGCATGACCAAAGGGAGGATGACACCTTAAGAATGTTTACATGAATGTAGTACATGCAGTTGATTGGAAACATATTTATTGATGGGAACATGGTATCATATGGTCATGTAATTTCTTGTGCCAATGAAGGACATATTGATAAATGCCAATTACAATAATTCAACCATATGTTTGCCTTTTTTGAATAATTACAACATTATCATAGATACTTTACTTTCATGATATATATATATATATATATATACACACACATTGCAACTCATATCAAAACTTTAATTATGAGCATGGAGAAAAGTACCGATGATAATGATTAAAGTTTTGATATCGGTTGTATATATATATATATATATATATATATATTTATATATATATATATATTACAACCGATATCAAAATTTTAATTATGAGCATGTGAAAGTACCGATGTAGATATTTTTAAAGTTTTGATATCGGTTGTAATTATATATATTATATTTATTACAACCGATATCAAAATTTAATCATTATCATCGGTACTTTTCATTATTCTGGTACTTTTCTCCATGCTTCATAATTAAAGTTTTGATTATCGGTTGTAATATATATATATAAATATATATTACAACCGATATCAAAACTTTATCATTATATCGGTACTTTTCTCCATGCTCATAATTAAAGTTTTGATATCAGTTGCAATGTATATATATATATATATTTTGAGGCTTGTGGTGGTAATAAGGCATGATGTATTATGTTATGTGGAGCCTTGAGTTGTGAATATGGATTGTATTACAAATGTTATAAGTCACATACATGGGGCAACATCTAGTCTGAAGCATATATTAACGGTTATGATTGTCTGCATATGTTATATGATTAGGTAATATGGTTATTTGCAAAGTTTATATTTTGATCCATACTCCATTGGCTCTATGCTCTATAATGTCAAGAATGGAATTTTGTATGATATATTTCATAATGGTTTTATTTGGATGAGCCACAACTCTTACCACAATTTCAACTTAGGGTTTAATGTGCAAAAGCTTATGACACATGCTACTAATGCCTAAATTGGGAAGCACTAAATCATGCCTGTAGATTTAATGCCCCTGTATTTCAAGTTGATCAATGGTTGACAAGTAATTTGGGTTTTAAACAACAACTACTCTCCATGAGGGTTTTTACCTCCCAAAGATTAAATATTTTCATTCGGAAAGTTGGGGTTCATTTGGAGTTTTTACTGTTGTGGTTGTCGCTGTAATCATTGTGTGAGACTGGGAGACTTAAGGTCAACCTCTTCAAATTATTCATAGGACAATTCTTGGGCTTCTCTCCAATATGTGTGTTGACTTACAAGTAAGTAAAATATGGTTAATTACATAGACAAGTGTGTTTACATTGGTTGATTACTCTCAATGTTCTCCATTTTAAGCATCTCCATATAATTTTTATCCCTCTTAATTTGCTTTATGGCCTCATATCCTTTTAATATGGTTACCAAACTCCTCGTCTTTATAGTTCAAAACCATGCTATGACTTGGGGTTTTAATTAAGTTGCATAAATATTCTAGACATGGAAGAATTTCAATAAATAACCCATATCTAATCTCAAATTAAGAAGGGTTTTTAGTTGTATAACTCAGCTCCTTTACAAAAACCATTGTTTTGATTCCAAGTTCGTCATGAGTATCTTTTATTATAGTTTCAATCTGTGTATCATCTTGAGGACACAATTCCCCCAAACGTAAGAAAACCCTTGATTACCTGAATTACTTAAAGATGCCTCTCAACCAAATATTTATTGCATGCACGGTTCTGTCTCATCCCTCATATAATCTTGAATAAAATCCTCACTCTACATGTGAAAGCTACTTATGTATTTTACTCATTCAACTCCAAACCCTTCATTTTACTATAAAATTTCCCAACTTCGCCTCCATTGTTTCCTTATAACCTCTATGACACTCAAACCCTATCTAGAAAACCCTACTTCTGAAGAAATAAATAAAAGGTCCATTCATGATTAACACACAAATTGAAATTGTCGCTATAAATTTGCAAAAAAAATTGAAAATTTTGTAAAATGAGGCTTGACAGAACCAAGTGTTCAAATTAGCACTTGTTAATATAAATAAAATGAAAAAAAAAAATAAAGGAAAAACAAATGGACTCGGCTTAGGTTATAAATGGTAATTCTCAAAAAATATTATTAGGTTCTGATGCCTATGTCTATTAAATCTCCTCTGCCCACTTATCCAATTCGAACCCCATTAAACCAACCTTCACCATGTTCACATGACAGTGTATTGATATTTTTTAAATGCATGATGATTGTAGTAGTTTAAAAGGCAAGATACATGATGTGCCAACTTTGTTTTGTTTTCTTCTTGTTAACATTTTTGTTGATTTGCAGAAGCGAGTTCCAGTTTTCGAAGACAAGGCAAAGGGAAAGGAAGGGGAAATAGGCCTCCTAGCTTATGGGACACATGGAGAAATAAGAAGATCCATTTTATAGTGCACTTTCATGTTGATTATGAAGAATTTCATCATTTAACAACTACAGGCCATCTATACGTTGGGTCTCCCAATGTTGCATGTTTCCCCCTATTTATCAAAGCAACACAACCCCTCCTCTAAGACCTCACCTTAATATCCATGAGATCCCTGCTCAACAAACAGGTAATAATGCATGGAATAATAACGATGGTTGGAACCATGTTCCAAATCCACTTGGAGCCAAGAACCAAGGTTGGGGAACTGTCCCCAATAATTCAACACATCATGTGTCATCTCATTCGTGTTATTATATTATGCTTGCACCCTCTTCACCATTCAATGGACTTATTCAATTTCAATAATGCAAGCCCTTGTGCTACAAGCACTAATATCAACCCTGATCATGTTCCTGCCACTAAAGTTGTTGATGTTCCACAGTCTACTTCTAAATCCACTGATCCTGAACCCGTGTATGTGAATCTTGTCAACTTAAAGTTTGAAAATACTTCTCTTAAGATTGTTCTTCCAAAACCAAACCTTGCATCCATAGATTATTCTTCTTCAAAGGGGTTCAATAAATAGAAACAAATTGATGCACAACAATCTGTCATTTCAATGGAGAAATTTTTGTGTGAAGCAAAGAACTCTAAAGGATTTTTCTTATAGGTTCTAATGGTTGACTCACAGTTTTGGTTTGTCGACAGTGATATAATTTTAATGGTAGCCTATGGTCTTAACGTAACTTTGCTAGTGGCCTTTGGCTATTTTGGATGCTTAATATATGTGAACTTACATGCATTTTGGGGATATAATCATATCTATGTATATGTTGGTTTTGGCGTAGTCAATTTCAATTAATTGACCATTTTTTAAGCAATGCATGTCTATATAAGAACATATGGAAATTATCATGCATTAAGGTTTAAAACAATTATGTGAAATATCATAATATTTATGGATGTGGGTTCTCCCTTCTCCGTGAGTCATGGATAACCCCTATTTTTTAGAAGCCCAATATTTAGTTGTTTTCCTTCTTTTACATATTCAAGCCTTTTATTAGTTAATCAAATGAAGTAATCAAGAGAAAGTTACATCACTGTTATGGAAGTTGTTCAAGCTACAAATATCTGCTCAAACGAGGAAAACAAGATCCTGAATTTTCACACACAGCTGGTATTATATGATTTGATTTCTTTAGTTTTGGGAATTTTATTTATTGTTTAGTTATTTGTGTATTATAAACTCTTGTCAAAAAGGATTATTTTAAATAGTAGCACCAATGGAGGTTTGAAGTCTTACTTGTTGCAAAAGTTACCTTACATTTTGGCCATTGATGATTTGAATCTGCTGCATACTAGTAAGTAATGAAAAATTGACCTGTTGTTTAGTAGCATACCAATGCCCAAATGTGCCTTATTGTGCTGGCTACATCAAGTCCAAGATTTATCTATTGTTCATTGACACTTGCATTTAACTGATACAGTCTTAAAAACATAGTCATTTGTTAAGAATTTCATAACGCATATTCATTGATATGCGAGTTGATTTTATTTTATCTAAATAATACTTTAAGTAACTCAATGAAGGATCTCTTTTTTATCTTATCATCGTGTGTTTATTCTCATTATTTCTATTATTTACCTTTTTTTATTGCTATATCTTTTGTACTATACATTGCATCTTTGTTGTTGATAAACTTTCACTTTAAACATAGATAGTGAAATTGAATTGGAAATTGACTTTAGATTAAGTTCCTACACTATAAATTCTATTCATGTTTGAATATAAGAGAGGAACACTGTGTTTAAAGCTTTCTTTAGTTTTCTCGTATGTATCATATTTCTTTTCTTTTTGAATCCTTTGTACATTGTGATGTACATTTTTAGTTATTTGAATTTTATTGTATTTAGTCACTTCGAAGTTGTAATATATGTTTGAAAGGCTATAAACTTGGGCATCATTCCCAAAATTCTTGGCTTAGCCAACCAAAAATTTAAAAGGGCGTAGTGAGATTTATATATCCATCAACATCCCCTTTGGCGACCATACTAGGGAGCGTGAAGTGATCACCCCCTTCTTTCTCTCTCTCTCTCTCTAGTTTTGGATTTGTTTGGGTTTTGCTTGATTTTTTTTTTTTTTCAATTAGTTTCTTTGTTATCTTGCTTGTGCACTTTCTCTTCTTGTCTTAATATATTTTGGAGGCTATGACTTGGTTGAAAATTCTTCGACCGAGCACCAAAAAAACAAAGAAAAAAATGATATTGCTCTATCAATGCTATCAAAGGATAAAAAAACTACATCAAAAGACTTTAATCAAGGTCAACTATTTGCATTTTTAGTTTTGCTATTGAGGTATCTTCATGAAAGATTATCATTCTTAGATCAAGTTGATTGAGTCTTTTGTTCAGTGATAAATGACTATACCAAATCTCTTTCAACCTAACATTTTCCCTAACTTCAACAATCAAAACAATATATTTGTTGGTTTATTTAATCTTGTGCTAGACACTGCCAAAACTAGTCTGAGAGGTCGAAAGATCATGGGCTGCTATATCGTGGGATATTAAAATTGATGATGAACAATTTAGAAAACCAATAACAAGAATTCAACTTATTTGAATCATTCCTTCAATAAATGCATACAACTTCGCATCAATCTCAATTTTCACATCAAAAATTTGAAACTCCTCACCAATCGCGTCAATTGAGAGGAAAATCTCTTGAATACGACTCTCTATCAGCCATAAGGGGTAGGAAGGAAAATATAAAAATTCTCAAAACCTCCCTTAAAATATATTTTTCTGAATCAAATTTTATTCTAGTACATCAATTATTTGTATCTAAGATACCACCACTTAAGATGGATACACCTCCTTCAGGTAGCGTTTACAGTAACTACAAATCTACCGACTCAACCATTAATCCTAACATAGTCATCAAGAAATACAGGTTATTCAAATTTGAAGAATATTTTAACACAACTCCTTGGCATGTTCTCCTCTAGACTTGCCCCTTGCAACAACTCCTTTGTATAGGTTTAAAGATTATTTTCCTAAATTATTTGGTAATGGTACCTACACCATGGAAGAGCACTTAAATTCCTTTTTGAATGTGTATAACAATATTGGGGTTAATGCAAATGATGTATGCATGAGATTATTTGTGAATCCATGATCCAGGGGATTAGTAAAGTGTTCAAAATTAAAAGTGTCCAAAAGTGTGTGAAACCTGTACCAGTGCGTAGATCTGGACGACCTGAATCCAATGCAATTTGAATCACTCAAAACCGATGTCATATGCTGTCGATATCATGTTCTGATCGATTTCCCAAACATTTAAAAAAATTACAAGTGATAGGCTAATTGTGCATTTTGTATTTTTGGGCCAATGGCATGTTGCCACTTGGCCACTCCAAATTGGTCAAAAATAATATATTTGAATCTTATAGGTTCGAATTTTTGTATTATTTTAATGGTTGATTAGGTAATTTGGCTCCAATGGTTGGAAGCCATGTGAGCCAATGAATGGCTACCACGTGGCCTCGTGGTGGCATTGTAAATTTTTGGTCAAGGGCTGAAGGACCAAACTATGGGTCGAACACAAAACCTATCACCAAGCATCAAGGCACACAACCACTACACCACCACGCATGTTACTTAACACTATAAGCTCACGGTTTCATTTAAACTTATGCGCATTTGTGTTTGGAGTTAGGATTGGGGCTAAGCCCTAGCCCTGGTCCTCACACCCTCAAAACAAAGTGTGGGACAAAGGGCCAGGGCTTAGCCCAAACCCCATGGTCATGGCCCTCAACATATATGACCACAGGAGAGAGTGTATTAGAGGGGGGTAGCCCCAGGTGCACGGAGATGGGGGCCACCCCTGGGTCACATACACCCACATATAACCTTGGTAGAGTTTGGAAATACGCCAACCCCTAGGCACTTACAGCAGGGGCCAACCCTGGGGCACATGGCCCGTTATGTGACTGAAACCTCCACCAAAATGGTGCACGTGGGTTTTCAGCTCCTAGCCCCAAGTTTTGGGCACTAAATGCACCAATAAAATGACCAAGTGGCATTTCATTGGGGGCTGACCAATGAAGGCAGGCAGTTAGCCCTAGCCCTTGGGCACATGCACCCATACGACAATTTTTTTTAGAATTTTGGGGGTTATTGGACATTTAAAGTGTCTGACAATTTTGCTCGTCGAGCGTGATTGTAGGCCATAATTGTGAGCTGGTTCTGGGTTTGGGGTGCTCAAGCCAGGTTTGGGTCAAATTGGAGGATGGCTAGCTGTGGAAATTGGGAAAAACTTGGAAGAAGTATAAATTTATCAGGTTTTGGCCAAATGCGATGCAGAAATAGCCCAGATGGGGGTTTTTGACAGTTTTGAAGCCATTGGAGACATAATATTTACATTTTGAGCACTGTAAATCCATGTAAACACAAATTTGAGCACTTAATAAAAGAGGCCCATCATTGGAAGCTGGACCAGGAGATGTATCCCAGGAGAGGGGTGAACTCCATTATCATTTTTGTTGTTATGTGTTTCTGATATGGTATATTGTCTTTATTTTTTTATGTTAACTAAGTTTAAAAACCATAATTTTATTTTTGCAAAGTGATCCATTGCCTACAATACATAAAAAATTTAGTTGCAATTTTACCATCACCTTCAAGTTTGCATTACAGATCATTTTGGTATCAGAGCTCAAGGTTATTGTGAAGGTTTGATTTTGTTTGCAAGTGTTTTTCTAATGCTTACAAGGTTGAAGCTTAAAAGAGGAGAAGGAGAACTTTTGGAGCCAAGATCTCAAATTGCTTCAAGGAGAACAAAAAAATCTCAAGCTTCAATAATCATGGCACATGAAGAAGTTACTGAAGGGATGTCTGAAGATGAAAGAACTTTTAGAAAAACTTTCTTTGAGATGTCTGAAATGGTAAAGGTTCTTTATGAAGAGAGGAATTCAAGGTTGTATGGAGAGAGCTCAAAACCTCCAAAAGGAAATGGAGGAAAAAGAGACAAGCCTCCAAAAGGGAATGCAGGGAATGGTGACAAACCACCACCTTCACCTCCATCCTCATCCTCATCTTTTTCTACTTCTTCAACTCTTTCACAAACACCTCCAAATTTCCCAAAAGGACGTGGTAAAATGTAATGCCCCACTTAAATCTTATCCTACAAATTTTGTTAATGTTTACATTATCTAAAAATATTGAGAAATATAGGTCTAATATAAAATTCATGATTTCCATTATTTAAATTCTCCACTTACCTTCTCAAATTGAATATTGAGTAGAATTTGGTCTCCTTCCATTATTTCAAAATGTATGTATTCATTTCACATTACTCAATGTACCCTCACATTT
>APFE030295265.1:81768-98219 GCA_000404065.3 Pinus taeda | reverse complement strand
CGATTGATGGTTGTTTGAATGAATGATTTAGTTTAAGACATTTCAGTTTCTTGCTGTTTCAATTAGATTTCTTTTTCAAGCATTCATTTACTTGTGGGTTTTAAGCACTATACTGCAAAACATTACTCTTAAGTAAATAGCCGCCTCAGACAAAGGACACTCTTGAAATAAAAAGTCGTCCCTGGGTTGACAATTAATGTGAGGTAATTAGGTGTTAAAAAGACCCTTTTTATCGCTCCACAACAACTTCTCAAAATTCAGATTTTGGACAATCGATTCAGCACTACTCAACGCTAAAAATCTGATGGTACACTCAGATTTGTCATTCCCTCATTTCTTCTTCTAGTCAATTTTCTAAGTGCCAGTGCAGATGTCAACATTCATGTGCGAGTAGTCATGTTCATATGATCAATGTCGTGAGATCGATAGTCCGAGTAGCTTGAGCAGTATGAAATCCACTTCTTCATACGGCCCTTGGTTGTGAGGTATATGATGTGTTCATGTACTTCTTCTTTATGCATTGTGCTGCACAGATCCTTGATTGATGTTGATGCAGGATCTTGTTTATTACATGTTGTCATGATTCCTTGCTTGATTTGATGTAGAATCTTTTATGTGATGTACTTGTTGTCATAACTCATCATTTTATGTTTTTAGATCCCTTGTTGTATGTTGTTGGGATACTCTTGTTGTCATCATGCATGTTTTGCATTGAGATCCCTTTTATGCCATGTCGACGGGATGCTCATCATTCATGTTTTTGTATCATACTGATAGGAGTATTTTGACTGAGAATTCCTGTAGTGGAACAACTCTTAGAGCCACTCTTGCATGAGGGCATTTTTCCTTGTAAGATCGCGACATCATCTCTTGTGTACATCACCATTATTGACAGCACTTAATGCAGCGGCCTACACCATCTTGACACCAGGGCCCGGAGACATAGTCCCTCCTAGGCGAACTTCGTTATCAACGGCTTATGTTTTCATGTGCTGATGATTGTTATGTTCCTCTTCTTTTCAGCATGCAGATGTATTCATTGATGTTATTTTAAAATGCAATTTAACACATCACAAAAGTAAAAGGTCTTGGAAAGTTCCTTCGTCGCACCCGAACCTTGATCAAGTGGTATCGGAGTAGTCTTTGCGTTGATGTGAATTATAGCGTGAACAATGGAACGTGCAGTGATAGAGGATGAAAGAGCGATGTACGAGACCATGCTCAACATTTCCAAAAGAGTGGAAATCATGTATGAAACTCTACAAAAAGAGACAAAGGAAAATGAGCGATTGCAGCTTCAGTTGCAAGCCACGGAAGAGGCCCTGGAAGAACTGAAGCAAAACAAACATAATCTTCAAACAGAGAAGGATGAATCAAAGATGCGTCTACATGAAGAGAAAGAGGGAAAAAAAAATTCCTACGACAACTGCAAGCAAAGGATGAGGCCTTGGAAAAGCTACAGCGTGACCCATGTGAGGTAAAAAGTAGTTTTCCATCTTCATGTATGTTTTCTGATGATGATTTCATTGTTTCTGAAAATCATACCACAGGCATTGGCTCCAAACTATTGAAGAGAATGTGGTATGAAGGAAAAGGCTTGGGCTTTAATGGCAAAGGAATTGTCAATCCCATCAAAGTAGAGGAATTACGCCGTCAGGCAGGACTTGGGTATGTTAGAAAAGAAGTTGGAGAAAGTGCCACGACATTTGGTGAACCACCAACAACGAATGATGAGTAGCCCTCATCAGTTCTTTCTAAATCAAAAGAGGAGGTAAAAGATGTTGATTTCCTTTCGATTTCATCTTCACATAGTATGAATTCTCTTGGAGATTTGGAGATCCCAATTGCATGGACAAACATGAGGCTCCTTACAAGGATGAGGCACGAGGAGAAAGAAGAACTTGGTATTAATAACCAAGGCATAACTCAAACTTTGGAGGTGGTGCATGAACATTGATTTGTAGGCTCGAGATACACTAAAGGACAGTGCTCGAAGGTGTCAGAGTCATCCGAGACATCGACGAAATCGTCGAGGAAATAGAATGATGGGAACACATCCCCATCATCCCATGGAAGTGCCTATCGTAGGAGGAGAGCTAAGCCAAGCTCTCATCACCATACTGACATTAGAAACAACAAGGGAAGGTATAACCACTTTCGATCTTCAAATGTTCATTTCAATTATGATCATGTTGTTAATAATGAATGTAAAACATGGCATCGAAAAACATGCACCTTTTGTGGATTCCATAGCACTCAAAAGGATGAGGCGTGAAAGACCCTCTCAATAGCATGAAAAGAAACAGGTTAAGCAGATATGGAGGAAGAAAACCTACTGCAGTCATTGTGACAGAAATGGCCATCAAAGAGCCACTTGTTGGAGGCTCCATCCAAGGTAGCGCCTTAAAGACAAAACACAATGCATCAACCAGGAACATTAGTTGTTTGACAAGACAAATCGCCACAAGGAGGCGACCCATTCACCATGATAAGTGAAAATGGTTTCTAGACATGTTTTCATTTCATGGTCATGCTTTTGTAAATCATTTGTTTCATTTTAAAATGTAAAAGTGATGATGTGTTTTCCATCACTTGGTCAGCAACAATGATGTCTGGTTATGTTTTGAGTCGTATTTTACACTCTGAAAGTGATGTTATGTTTCCATCACTTGTCAAAACAACAGTGTCTGGCCTTATGTACGTAAATCATTTGTCGCAGTGATGATGTGTTTTCCATCACTTTTTTGAAGCAACAATGATATGTTGGCCTTGTTTCCATAGCTGGGGTATTACGTCCATATTTTTGTAAACTTGACCACCAAGTATGTGTTATAAACTCATGGCAAGTGTGGGATGTTTGGGTCTTTAGTTGGTCATGTCATTCAAGCATTTAATTTGCAGACAATGTACTAGAGGGTGTAGAAGTAGCAGGTGTTGGCTTGTCGCTTAAGGCTCCAAAGAACAAAGGTGAAGAGATGGAAGCGAGACCTTTTCAGGACGCTTGTGATGCAGGTAGGGTACAGAGAAACTTGCAGATTATTTTTCATGCTTTTGGAGGACCAAAAGCTCCTCAGTGGGGAGGATTGATCCAGGTGGTCCAAAGAGACACACAACACAAAGAGGGCTTTTGAACGCTCGAAAATCGAAGTGTTCAGAATGACTTCGACCCAGGATGAGAGCGTATTGTCATCCTAGTCGTGGAGGTGTGAACGGTTCGCCAAACCAAGCTCGTATGAGGGAGAATAGGTCAGTCAAATTTTTGGTCAAAGTTGGTATATGGGCCAGATTTAAGTGTACTACAATTTGACCGACCCCTAGGCATAAACCTAGCTCTCAAAATCGGTCAAAATTGTTGCCTCGTTATTTTTCCCAATGACCCTTATTTTCTAGAAGTTTCAAAACAACCTCCCTCTTTATAAAAAAAAAATAATTAAAAAAAAAAAAAAATTATATAATATATATTAATTTGTTTATGAGGTGGCAGGCCACCACCCCCGCCACCCAAAAATTTCATAACAAAATTATTATTATAAGGCCAATGGGCCATAACTCCCTACCGGCCTAATCACCTCTACCCTCCATTGCATATTATTAAACATATGTATTTTAAGGCCGACAGGCCATAACCTCCCGCTGGACAAATCGCATCAATATATATATGTTTAAGGTCAGCGGCCATAACCCCCGTCGAACCCTCCAAACTGTCGCATAACCATATATTTTTATTAAGGGGTGGCCGGGCCATCGGCGGTGGACCTGGCCCACACCCCATCGGTCCAACCTCGTTACCTTAAATGCGTTGACACCCCGAAACACTGTCGATCACCGATTTTGTATATCGCTGATATTAAATAGTGTCAATCGTCGATTCTTAAAGCGTCAATCATCGATATTAAACAGCATTGATCGCCAATATTAGATAGCGCCGACAGTAGGATTAAGGGACCGGCAGGGGTCGAACCCGTCGGGCCCACGTGGCCGGCCCCGAACAGGCGGCCCTAAATATAAAATATGAACCAAAAAATTGTTAATGCCAAGTTCAAACGGTGCAACCAATGCGAGCGGGAGATATGGGGGTGACCGCCCAATGCGGACCCGAACCCCCATTAATATATATCATATCAGTTTATAAAAATATATATGCAGGCGTGCGATTTGATCCCCCGACTCCTCCTCAACCATATGTTTCATTTAACCATTGCACCATAAAAGTCACCTTGGTAAATCCGCCGAAGTTTTTTATATAAACTCAGATTTTTACTAGTGCAGTTAGTTCGAGACAGAGGAGAGAGACTGCAGGGCATGGATTTCGAGGTAGAAGGCATGCACCGATTTTGAGACAATTAATTAATTTTTTAATGCAAGGAACCATGAATTTTGCGGGGGGGGAAAAATTTTTACTTTGTAAGAAATTAACAAATTTTATATGGATCCTACACCTCTCGTCGCCACAAGCGCAATGGTGTTGTCTGTTTCTCCATCAAAGTTCTTCATTTTTTGGTCATTTTTAGAATGCATGTGGAACCATGATTTCAGCAAAAACAGGGAGCAGAACCATGAGCCTTGAAATTTTCCCAAGGAGATAAAATTTTCCCATGTCGGAATGAAGTCAACTTTATACTTGTTTTTCATGGTTTTCCATAGGGATCGCAATGGTGAGATCAGATTTGCCATCTAAGTTGAAAATTTCCAGTCCACCCATGGAGCAGAATCTTTGAGGAATTCTGGGGGAATCTAAAAGATTCCTTGAGCCCAGAATTCTCAACTTCTCAAAATTCGGATTTTGGATAGTCGATTCAACACTACTCAACGCCACAAATCTGATGGTACACTCAGATTTGTCATTCTCTCATTTCTTCTTCTAGTCATTTTTCCAAGTGCCAATGCAGATGTCCACATTCATGTGCAAGCAGTCATGTTCATACGATCAATGTCATGAGATCAATGGTCTGAGAAGCTTCAGCAGTGTGACATCCACTTCTTCAGATGGCCCTTGGTTGTGAGGTATATGATGTGTTCATGTACTTCTTCTTTATGCATTGTGCTACACAGATCCTTGGTTGATGTTGATGCAGGTTCTTGTTTATTACATGCTGTCATGATTCTTTGCCTGATTTGATGCGGAATCTTTTATGTGATGTACTTGTTATCATAACTCATCATGTTATGTTTTGAGATCCCTTGTTGCATGTTGCTAGGATACTCTTGTTGTCATCATGCATGTTTTGCATTGAGATCCCTTTTATGCCATGTTGGCAGGATGCTCATCATGCATGTTTTTGTGTCATACTGATAGGAGTCTTTTGACTGAGAGTTCCTGTAGTGGAACATCTCTTAGAGCCACTCCTGTGTGAGGGAATTTTCCTTATATGATCACGACATCATATCTTGTGTACATCACCATTATTGACAGCACTTAATGCAGCGGCCTACACCATCTTGACACTCGGGCTCGAAGATGTAGTCCCTCCTGGACGAACCCCATTATCAATGGCTTATATTTTCATGTGCTGATGATTGTTATGTTCCTCTTCTTTTTAGCATGTAGATGTATTCATTGATGTTCTTTTAAAATGCAATTTAACACATCACGAAAGTAAAAGGTCTTGGAAGGGTCCTTCGTCACACCCGGTCCTGGATCATCCGATGAGTTTTCATAGTCTGACTCTGGTGTCAATCTATCCTCTTTGGAGTAGAACCCCTTTTTCTTCTGATGTGTTTGAGACTTGTTTCCAAAATTTATATCCTCTTCCCTTTCAACCTTTTCTTTATAAGGGAATTTGGACGAGAAATGTCCAACTCTTCCATAGTCAAAACACTTAAAGGGAACCTTCCCTTTATATTTTCCTAAGCCATGCTTTAGTTTTCTGGCTAGTTGAGACAACTCCTAGTCAACTTCACACCTAGAGCAGTGTTGATGATGTTTATGCTCCTTTCCCTTTCTGGATACTTGTAATGTCACTTCCTTCCATTCAAAATTTTCTACTCCTACTCTCATCTCATAGGCTGTGAGAGCACCATGCACTTAATCCATCTTGATATCCTTTAAATTGGTCATCCCTTCAATAGTTGAGACTTTCACATTAAACCTCATGGGTAGAGATCTTAATATTTTCTGAACAAATATCTCTTCCTTGACCTCTTCATGAAGTCCTTTGATCATATTAGTCACTTCATCAAATCCGAGGAAGTATTTTGCTATGCTTCCGTTCTCATTCATTCTCAGGATTTCAAACCTCATTCTAAAAGTATAAAGTTTTTCCTACTTGACTTTGTCATCACCTTCATGACTCTGATTAAGCTTTGTCCATACTTCCTTAACATACTTACAGTGCATAAATTTTACAAGTTCTGATTGACTAAATCCAAAGAGAATGGAAATTTTTTTACCTTTTGCACCAATGGGTGGAATATCAGGGCCATTGTAGTCTACTAGCACTGAAGTCCAAACATCTACTCCCACGGAAAAAGATATGCTTCCATTCTTACTTTCCAAAAGGCATAGTTTGTCCCATCAAAGACTGGTATTCTACTTGATTAAGCCTATTCACTCTCTTGCCTAGACATAATTCCTTATAGATATACCTTCCAATGATTAGACTAATGCTTAAGGAACCTCGCTCTTATACCAAATGTTGAAATCAAGAATTGCTGAGAGGGGGGCGTGAATCAGTAATTAAGAAACTCTTGACTTTTTAATTATGGTTGCGGTCATTTCTTATATTCTTTTACTTGTGAGAGCATTCATTCACAAAATAAGTGAAACAACAATATTTCATACAAGGATGTTCAAACAACAATCAAATGAGCAACACACATTTGACACTGTGTTTTTCACATGGAAACCCAAAGGGAAAAAACCACCAATTTTGTTGTTTGTTTATGATGTAAATTAAACACCTATTTAATTACATTTGTTTGTTTGTGAGCACCCACTCACAGGAGGCACTGATCTGAATTTAAATAGGAATGCAACAAATAACAAATATAACCACAAATACAGAGATGCAGTAGAAATAACACTTCCTTTCATTAATAGAAAAATGTTGAAGTATGCTTACAAACAAAATGGAAATGAGACTAGCTCTGTCGATGATAGCTTATCTATGAGAAGAAAATGTGGTGGTTACATGCCTCTGAACTGAGATACAATGAGGCTCAAAGGCCTTTTTATTATTGAACAATAAGAGAAAAACCTAAACAACCAAAACCCTAACCAAGGGAGATGTAACACCAAGAGTTTATGGACCCCGTTGGCATTAGTTGGGTTGCCAACTTCCCGAGGTCGTAAGTTGGTCATATTATCTTTGTTTGGTGTGCGTGATACCTTGTTCGAAAGATATCTCCGAGGACTACAACTGAAAATGTGATTCAATAAAATTTCCTAAAAGAATATTGTTGAAAAAACGTTGTTTAGGGCCTCAAAACAGCTCCAGAAGTTCAGGACCTGAAAGACTTCCAAAAATAGTAAATTATGCTACAATTAAGGAAACCAAAAAACTGAAGAGCCAGTGTTGGCGGTCCAACTCGAAAAGGGCAGGTGGCCACTAATATCCACCTGGACCATTCTTCCCCCTTAAGAAGCAATGGTCCCCATTGCGTGCAGAGCCTCCATGAGGTGAGGAAATTTTTGTTGAACCTGGTCCCTAATGAGATGTTCTGCAATCTCTGATGTGTCCAGTAATGGTGGGAAGCATGGTTGAGGGTGGTCCACATTGAAAACTTTGTTACAGGTCTATTTGGGAACATCACTCCTAACATTTAAATTAGTACAATTAGGGCTTATCAAATCCTAATATTGTTGTTACATGCCCTAAACAAGTCATCACATTGAATGCTTCCATCCATGAAAGTTCCTAGCCTAAGACCTTGCTAAAATGTCTCCTTGGGACACCAGCATAGCCTTTGTCAGGGGTAATTGTGTAGCAATGTAGGTAGGCTCATCTACAGTGAAGTTCACTTAGGCCCTCTTTGACATGCGCTGGGCAAGAATGAGTGAAATTCACATTGGATTCTCGGAATATTCTATGAGTCTAGAGAATTCTAGAAGGATGCCCAACTCTTATCTCATCCTATGAGGTCGACTTTGGATAGGCTATGGATCAATTAACCTCCTATCCTCTCATCCCTTGCTCCATGGAAACTAACTCCAATTTTGCAAGTCCATTCAATACCCAATTTATAACAAAACCACCTCCATTTCCCTATCAATTGATCACTCATCATAGTGATCAGGGGGGCTCGACTTTGAAGATTGTAAGGAAATACTGTTGGTTTGGGGTTTGAGATCATAAACAAGTAATGTTATGTTGTTGGAGTGGTGTGCTTTTGGTGTGATGAAGGATGGAACTCAAGATGGATGAGTTACATGGGATTGAACTTGTTTGGTTGTAACTCTTCCTTCTACTTTTAATAAAGTTTTTTATACCTTTTCCCATATTCTTGTCTTTATGTATGACGATTATATTTTAAATTCTTTTGATTCCATTTTCTTATAGGAGATATATCATTTGATTTGATTGGTTTTTGTCCTTTGTTTAAGATTGCAGGTAATGATCAAGCGGATTCAGTCCGAGAAGGAGGGATGGGAACAATTCAAAGGAGACAAAGGGAAGCGAAAGATAACAAGTAGGTCCCTTGTCTTATCTATCTATCATAGAAAAAGGTTAAACTCTTTCTTTCTGTTGTTCTAGGTGCAGCTACCCACCTAGGGAAAATGTGTTTATCCATAGATGAAAATTCCATATAACAAATTGGCGAATCTTTTTTAACGAGCTTGACACAAAACAAGGAACTATGCTCATACTTCTTGTTTCATTTTTTAACGAGCTTGACACAATAAAAGGAACTATAAATGAGGATAGTTATTTGCCTTGTGTCAACCTCGTTAAAAAATGAAACAAAGGGTATGAGCATAATTCCTTGTCTTGTGTCAAGCTCTTTAAAAAATGAAACAAGGAATATGAGCATATTTCCTTGTCTTGGGTCAAGCTCGTTAAAAAATGAAACAAGGAATATGAGCATAGTTTCTTGTATTGTGTCAAGGTCGTTAAAAAATGAAACAAGGAATCTGAGCATAGTTCCTTGTCTTGTGTTAAGATCATTAAAAAATGAAACAAGGTCCCCTGGAGAAAAGTTCCAATTTGAGTCTTTGATTAGAACTCGTAAAATCCCAGTCGAGTCTTTCATTTGATCTCGTAAACGAACCTTCATTCCATCCAACTCATAGACATGAGTAGTCTACTAAGGTGAATGCAATGAAGCTTGGCGGGCATGCACCTAGAATTGAGTCATCATGTTGGGGGCATCCAAACCAATCCCAAGCATAGTTTTTCATTTCAAGCTTGTGTAAACATGAAACTGAATACAAGCATAGTTTTTTCATTTCAAGCTTATGTAAACATGAAACTGAATCCAAGCATAGTTTTTCGTTTCAAGCTTGTGTAAACCTGAAACTGAATCCAAGCATAGTTCCCTATGGTTCAAGCTTATGTAAAAATGAACCCATCTCCATTTTAACCCTCGTGATTGCCATTCTATCATCTTCTTCCTTCAAATGAGCCTTGGTTTTTTTCTCCTTCCATCATCACTATCTGCTTGGTCAATCATATGCTTTCGCTTGGTTATTTTACCCTTTTTTAGGATCAGTTGCAATGAGTGGTCTTATTAGCCAGCCTCTTCACATAAATCAACATGTTTTGAGAAGTTCCAACATCACCGAACCATTTTCTATCCTAAACACCACTCGTTCCTCTAAGTAGGAGTCTTCTTTAAACATTTTTCAAACTCCCAAAATATGAAAATATTGTTGGGCGCTTGTCCTTTTCATCTCGTAAAAGGATTGGAAATGACATCTACTAAGTATAAGTTTAACCCTTTTCCGAACTGAGATAGATTACTTACGAAAAAGGAATACGTTGATCAAACATGGTCAATAGGTTCTCTTTTATATTATTTTACACTTTTTCAGACTTGAGAGACAAACTTACAAAAAATAACTTGTGGAGCTTTATTTTTGTCCCTTTTCAAACTCTCTAAGCATGAAAAGGACCGAGTTCTCATTGTCATTAATCATTAAAACATCAAATAACAACAAACTTGTCCATCATGACAAGACCAGGTTTAACCTTTGCTAGACTCATTAAAACATCACATAGCGATGGATTCACCTAAAATGGTGGAATTATACAACACGCATATGTTATCCTCCTCAAGCTTGATAAAAAATAAAGAGGTATTGATTAGTCAATTGGGGAAAATGGGAAAAAAACACTTTACATTAGCAAGTCACTCTTGAACATGAAACTTTCACTTCATCACTGTGACTATTTGGGTAGGGTTATATGCTTGATGGTTATCATAGCTATGGTCTATCACACCATCCATCACTTTGGTTTTGGGTCAATGCTACCAATTCATTCAGTGTCGCCGACATGTTCAAGATAAGTCACTTAGTAAAATTCATCCTTTGTAATACTTATAAACCTTCATTTTCATAACCATGATTCCTAAACCTTGTGTCGTCAATCACATTATGTCTCCAAAAATCATTACAATCATTTCATGTCATTGATGTGGGATAAATCAAGGCCCTCCTGCGATGAGTCGCTTCTTGTCTACCTCAACACATTATCCAAGAATTTGACTTAGAAACACCCTTCCAGTACCTTGAGGCTTGCATACATCAATGGCAAGTTTCTTGCTTCCGGCGACAAGTTGACATCACTGGCCTTCGACCAAAAGACTTTATATGGTGTTCAACATCAAAAAATCTATTCACACCATGTAGAATGTACTACAGTACCTTGAGGATCATTATCATTATCGGTGATTTATCTCGCGTCTGTTAACAACTTACATCATTGGTTGGTAATCAAATGATGTCTTCCCATGTTCGAGTTCAAATCACATATTCACATGGTTAGACTCGTACTTGAACGAATGATTGGATGGGATAGAAGACCCCAGATCTAGTTTCATCCATCCAGGCTGCGATTTTAGGAAAGTACTAAATCATTCGTATGATGGCTTTACATAGATGGTCATCCTATAATGGGTCTATATATGTACATGACCATCTAATTTATGTACATGTAATGAAAATTTTATATGCTGAGCATGGGTATGCGTTCCCTCGGCGATTCATGAAAAATTCAAAAATATCATGATACTATGTATTGTAATTGATGCAGGTCACCATCCGCTTCTGATCCTCCTCATCATATCGTAAAGCATATCACTCGACATTATCATTTTTGACTTCATGCTTTAGGGGGAAGCTGTTATAGGTCTATTTGGGCACATCACTCCCAACATTCAAATCAGTAAAATTAGGGCTCATCAAACCCTAATTCAGTTGTTACAAGCCCTAGACAAGTCATCACATTGAATGCTTCCATGCATGAAAGCTTCCTAGCCTGAGACCTTGCTGAAATGCCTCCTTGGGACACCAGCGCAGCCTTGGTAAAGGGTAATTGTGCTGCAATGTAGGTAGGCCCATTCAAGGCTACACTTTAGTGCACTTAGGCACTCTTTGACCAGCATTGGGTGAGAATGAGTGAAATTCACGTTGGATTCTGGGAATATTCTTTGATTCTAGAGCATTCTAGAATGATGCCCAAATCTTATCTCATCCTATGACGTCGACTTTGGATAGGCTATGGATCAATTAACCTCCTATCCTCTCATCCCTTTCTCCATGGAAGCTAACTCCAATTTTGGAAGGCCATTCAATACCTAATTTATGACAAAACCACCTCCATTTCCCTATAAATTGAGCACTCATCATTGTGATCGGGGGGCTGGACTTTGAAGATTTTAAGGAAATATTGTTGGTTTGGGGTTTGAAATCATAAACAAGTAATGTTATGCTGCTGGAGTGGTGTGCTTTTGGTGTGATGAAGGATGGAACTCAAGCTGGATGAGTGACATGGGATTGGACTTCTTTGGTTGTAACTCTTCCTTCTATTTTTAATAAAGTTGTTTATACCTTTTCTGATATTCTTGTCTTTATGTATGATGATTATATGTGTAAATTCTTTCGATTCCATTTTCTTATTGTAGACAGATCATTTTATTTGATTGGTTTTTGTCCTCTGTTTATGATTGCAATGATTGATCGAGCGGATTCAGTTTGAGAAGGAGCGACGAGAACAATTCAAAGGAGACAAAGGGAAGCGAAAGATAACAAGTAGGTCTCTTATCTTATCTATCTATCATAGGAAAAGGTTAAACTATTTCTTTCTATTGTTCTAGGTGTAGCTACCCATTTAGGGAAAATGTGTTTATCCATAGATGCAAATTCTGTATAACACACTCGGTGCAAGCCAAGGAATGGAGGAATGTTGAGCTTCAAAGCATTATCTCCCACAACCTTGGTAATGATGTAAGGACCATATCGTAGTGGTCTGAGTTTCTAATGGGCTCTTGTAAGGCGTTCTTTCTGCAAATGTAACCAGAATTTTTCGCCCACCTAAAACTTGTGTGGCACTCGATGTTGATCATGTCGCTGCTTGTACTTGGAATTTTCCATAATGGAGCGGCGATATCTTGGCTCATTGGGTAGAGGTGCTCTGGGAGTCAAATCAAATGAATGCTTGACCTGACAGTGTAACGATACCCCTGTGGGTGAGGAGAAGATGTCCCTATGTTCTTTCATGATCGTATCCACCTACTTCTGTTCCGTGGAGGAACCCTTCCCAAGGGCCATGGATGTGGCTATGATCTTTCCCTTACTTTAAGAGCAAACTAGAAAGAAAATAAATTTCCTAGTCTAGGAGATGATCTTACCGCATTTCTTGGCAGAGATCAAAGAGGTGGTGGTATGTGGGGCTACCTTTGGTATCTTGTATAACGTATCACCCAAAGAAATAATCACAGAGAGAGGTTTAGACTCATATACAGCATGTCACTTCCACAAGTATGGTTTTCCTAATAATACATCACAAACATCTAGAGGAGCAACATCACACAATACCTCATCTGTGAAGGGCTTGATGTTGTAGGGAAGGCGGCACTGTTGAATGACTCGGAGATCTCGTCCTTGGTAAACTCACCCGATATTGTACGGTCACGGGTGTGGTATGGTCATTAGGCCCATCCACTTCACGACCTCTGTTGAAATGAGGTTCCTTTGGCTACCACTGTCAGCAATGAATTGCAACAACGAACCCTCCACCCATATTTGTGAGTGGAAAATATGGTCCCCCTCCTCTAAATCATCAAGCTTATTCTTCTCGACCTTGGCAGTGGCAACAGTGGCACTGGGATCCGCATCAATAATCTTCTTCCCTTTTCCATTCCTATTTTTAGGTCCTAACTCAAGGTCAGAACATGTATCTGATTCTGAAGCCTTAAACTCGGCCACCAGTGACTACTTGATCCGACACTCACGTTTGTTGTGAGTGGGGCTCTTATGGAACTCACACCACTTTCATGTGTCCTTCTTTCACTTCGTGGTGGTGTTATTTTCTTACAACTTCGACGGTTGTCTTTGATCACCCCGCCTTGGCTTTGTCATGTGTTCTTCGAATTCGCAGATCCAAAGTCTCACTTCTTTTTTTTTAATTTCTGCTCAATCTTGACATTGTATCGGTATGCCATGCTAAGAGAGGAGATGTGCAGGAACTCCATCTCATTGTTGGGTCTTGAAAATGTCATTCATTTCCATTACACTTTCACTATTGTGTCCAATATATCACCTCCATTTCACTACTATGTTACCACATTCATCCCATTTTTATTATCATTGGGCCACATTTATGTTTTTCCAAACTTTATTAATTCTAAGCCTTTTTAAGTGAATTTGTGGTTAAAAATTAGAAAATAATGTGCATATTCTTAGACCTAACAAATGGGTTGAGATTGTTGACATGTGTAGATCAAAATTAGGCTCTAGAAGACCTTTATGTGGCACTCTAAGGCCAAATTCGAATTTGAGTGGAAAGAATCATGGGATCATGAGGATATGTGTCATCTCCTAATTGTATTGAAACTTTAAGAAGACATGTGTCTTATCAGTTCCTATTTTGATTAGGACTCTAGAGGTAGAGGGAGAGATTCATGGACTCGCATTAATGAGATGGCTTCTCATCTTTTTGTATAAATAGGATATCTCTCTTCTTCATTAGCTTAGCTTGGCTTTTTAGTTCTTTAGCTTGGAGTTTGTAGTTCTTCCTTGATGGCTTTGCAAAGCTTTGGAGAGCTTTGTTGTACTTTGTAATTTTGAAGAATTTGAATAAATCTTTGATGTTTTCAACATGAAATGATATGTGAAGCAGATGTCATGGAGCATATTAGAATGTAAGGTAGAGTAGATTTTATTTTGTAATTTTGATTTGATTTCATTCAAGTATGTCATTTTATTGCTTTCAAGTTTGATAGTTTAGATTTTCCATTCATGCAATTTTAATTCATGCAAGTGTGTTCAACCGGTTGATTGTAGATTAGTTTTTCTTTATATGTTATTGTATTTGCTTATTGTTTTTGCTTGAGATTTTTAATGTAGTTTTTTCATCAAGTAGTGGTCTCAGATTTCCTTCTCTGCTGAACTTTTTAGCTTTTAAATTTCAGTTGTTATGCTTTGATTTTAGTGAGATTTGTTTGCTGCTATTAGCTAGTTTAGATATCAAGTTTTTCATGTTATTTGAAGTTATCTCCGGTGCCATGGCTTAACCCGAGAAGCTACTTGGCGAGCTATCAGATTATAAGTGAAGTAATTTGATTTTGCTTTCATTAATCTGCAAGTAGGTAGTTTAGATATCAAGTTCTTCATGTTGTTTAATGTTATCTCCGGTGACATCGCTTAACCCAAGAAGCTACTTGGCAAAATATCGGATTATAAGTGAAGTAATTTGATTTTGCTTTCATTAATCTGCAAGTAGGTAGTTTAGATATCAATTTTTCATGTTATTTGACATTATCTCCGGTGTCATGGCTTAACCCGAGAAGCTACTTGGCAAGCTATAGGATTATAAGTGAAGTAAATTGATCTTGCTTTCATTAGTCTATAATTTTTTTTTTTTTGAGTGCAATAGTTTAGATTTTATTTCTATAATTAGATGGGCAGCAGAGACAGTGACCTCATGATCAACATTTCATCATTTGTTTGATTTAAGTAACTGCATATTTACATCTGTGTTCAAGTATTAATTTTATCAACAGCATGTTTTGAGATCTTTTCAAGTGCTAAGTTTTGGAAGTTACCATAAGAGACATAAATCTTGTCTTGAAATCTACATCCATACTTGACCTTTAAAAGTATTCTTAAGACCTTAGAATAGGATTTCCATTTGCATTAAACACTTTAGGAAACCAACAAGAAAAAAACCCCAAAAACAACATAAACTATAAAACAATGAAGTAAGAAAAAGGTTAACTAAGCACATATGGTGCACCACACTTCATCAGTTTACGATACCTGGATTGATAATTTATGTAGAGAAATTTAAGACGTTAAATTGAATAGACATTTTGGCGTTGTCGCCAGGGAAGTGTAATTAGGAGACCTTATTTCTTACATCTAAAAAAAAATTAATAATTTCTTGAGTATGCCTTCCTCCTGCATTTTGTGTGATCTGGAGAATCAGAAAAATGATTGTTATGTAAAAAAAAAAGGAGACAAAATAAACTCCATCATTTCAATTGATTCAATAAAAAAAACACTATAAAAAAAATGATAAAACCCAACTACTTTGATAGGTTCAACTGTCCAAGATTGACTGGTTATGGTTTGTAGTGGTCCTCAAAACACTGTGTCCTGTTTTAATGAGATTCTGCAAATTAGTTGCAGAATTGTAAAGTTTTGAAGATGTTCTATGCTAAGAGCAACTTCACTTTTCTCACAGCAATCATACAAGTAGTTAAGCAAAATGCAGATAGAACATATAAGCAGATCTTATAGAAGACAAATCAGAAACAGGAAAAATGTGTGTGTTCGTTTCGGCAGTCAACAGGATGCTTCAACCAGCAAAGTCTTCTTTGGTCAGCCAGCCCAGATGTGTCACAACAACCCTCCAACCAGTAGATGAGTCAACCCAAGTCAATTCTACAAAATTCAACGTTGTCCTGAAAAGTCAACGCAGGGGTAGCAAGCTAAAAGTCAACACAGCAGCAAAACGGTCAACCCTTTGACCTTGATTTTTGTTCTAGATAGTACGGCCTTCAAAAATCGAACTTTCCACCAATTTTCAGCTTGATTGGACCAAGCGTTGACCAAAGTCAACGCTGGTCAAACTTTCTGCGAAACCCTAGCAGCAGAAAATCCGTACGGTCTGTCCTCTTCGTCCTTCCCACGTGTGACTGAAATTCGTCCTCCAGGTAGCTCGAACTCTCTAAGATGAGAGAGGAAGATGTGAGTTGAGTTGTGTTGAAATTCTCTCCAACTTTTCCTGTATATATATCCATCAATGGGGGTGTGTGACACATCTGTTGGGCATGTGAGCCTACATTAC